>LPNX011012647.1:203005-302078 GCA_001517045.1 Pseudotsuga menziesii
TACAGTGAGGAGAAGGATTTCTTAGTCGAAACCATGTGTCTTGAAGCTCCATAATCTATGATAAAACTGGGTGAGCTTGATGTGCCAGCAACTAGAGCATGGACTCTCTCTCTGTCATCGGAAATTGATCCTCCTTCTCTCTTCTTTGAGCTTTCTGGAAGGGAGATGCCATTCTTCTCTAGGAGATTGGTCATCATATCAATCTGCTTTTTCATACAAGAGCTTTCAATGTGATTTCCCTTCGAACAGTATGAGCACTTGTTCATTTCACTTTTGTTTTTCTTCTTTTGGGTATTTTTCTTGGGACCTTGTTGATCCTCCGGAGACTGCTTCTTGTATCTTCTTTGCTCAGGTGGCTTTTTATCTTTCTTTTTGCTTTTATAATCCACCCTCGAATCTCCAGCAACCAGAGCTTGGTCTTTGGAAGGTTTGATGGTGCCCATCATCACCAGCTTGTCTTGTTCTTGTGTGAGAGATTCCATGAAATCTGCAAGGCTAGGCATCTTCCAGGTTCGAGCTATGAGTTTTGTGGCATAGAAGGTCTAAACAAATACTGAGTAGTTAGGTCCTAGCTTCGAGAGGATGGCCAATACGAGATGATCATCTTTCTTTTCGATACCACACTGCTTTAGCTGCAAAACTAGTGCTTTGAACTTGGAGAAATATAGCTGCAAGGATTCAAAGCTACTGGGACTCAGAGAAATCAGCTCATTCTTGATCTGATGTCCCCTCATCTCATCTGTCTTTCCAAAAATATCAGAAATATTCTCCCATACTTGATCCGGTGAAGTTAATCCATCAAGATGGAAAAGGAGGTCTCGGGAAATACTGAGACATAGGAGGCCATAGGCCTCATCTCTCCGATTGTGCCATTTGATCTTCTCTATAGCTGAATTGGGCTATGCTTCTATAGCCATAGTCACCCTGTAGAGGCCTTTCTCTCTCAACAATATCTCCATCTCTGCTTTCCATTCAAAATAGTTGAAGGGAGTCAAGATAGTTTTCTGTGAATCCATAGCTTTAGAAAATCTATCCCGACTGTCAGTAGAAGGCTCCCAGTCTTGATGTCGAACCTGCAAAACAATTTTTGAAGGAGAGTAACAACCTACAATGGCTCTGATACCATGTAGAAATTCTGACCAGCAATAGATTAATTTCACTCACAACAAATTACAATTGATCATGCAAAATTGTCAACAATGGAGACTGAAAATGGAGCTGTAACACAAAATTATATTAACTCAGTGTACAATAGACAAACCTGTAATAACATAGGTTTCTGAATATATATAATACATCAATAGGTCAAATGCATAAGGAGGCATCCAAAACTAGCATAAAGCAGGCTTACCCAAAAAAGGAAAATCCCCCATAGGTGTAAAAAGATGATCCCAAATCTGTCATAAGGCTCACGAATTGGAAAGGGTGTATGGGCAAGATAATGAGTGGTGAAATGGCAGCTCATACATTCTTTTGCATGGAGGAAAGAGTGGAGGATGAAAGGGGAAAAAGACAAGTTCACCTCACCTAGTCTTGCTTTCCTATGTGCCTTAAAACACTGAAAAAGTAGTCAATAAAGCAAAAAAAGAAGAAGGGCGCCTAGGAGGCCAGGAATAAAGTAGATTTGATTCCTAAGGATTTCCCAAGCGCTACATGAGTCAAAGATGGCAAGTTTGACCTCTATGGATAGGCAATTAACAACTTGCACATGGTGGGACTCATGGACTAGGCAAATAAGACAAAAATAAATGAATTAATGTCTAAGTGGTTAATACTATGGGTTTGATTATTCTAACACTACTTATTCAAGTTGTTATTTGATTTGAGAGACCCTTGTAAACTATGACTGCATGGTCTCTACATTCTGGATCGTCACATTCTTCAATTGTTTTCTTAAATTAATATTCCAATTTATGTTATTCCCTTCAAATATCTTGGTCAAGGAATTAAACATCTCTTTTGGTGTCTTTAGGGAATACACTTGTGGTATAAGGTGATTTGGGATTGAATCAGAAATGATATTCTTGGTCTTGACCAAGTTCTTCTTGTGTAAGAATTTTAGCCTCATCTTCCTCTGGAACTAGAACCTTTCCACTTATGTAGGTGTCCAATTTCATTTTCTTCAAGAACAAGTGAGATCCAATACTTCCATGCTTGGAATTTTCCAGTTTCGCCAAGCTTGTCATAAGGCTTGTGTGACTACTCATTAATAAATGAGAACCTCAAATGTAAATAGCAAAAGTTTAGATCTTACAAATTTGAGGTGTTTGTCTTGGTTCCGAAGCTGGCTGATCTAGGGTTTGTCAAAGAAACCCTAATTTTCAAAAAAATGGAATATTTCAAATATGATTGGATGGAAATATATACCTCTTCAAGGTGAGTTATCCAATGTACTCCTTTTCTAAAAATAGTGGAGGGAAGCTCCTGAAATAGGATTCCCTAGTTTACCAATTTCTTCTATAGAAATGCCTGATCCTGCTTCTATGGTGTCTCTGAAATTACTTCTCCTCTATGTGTTAAGTTTTGTACCATGGTAACATATTCTTTCCTTGTTCCAACACCATATGTTTCATCATAATTGGTTTCACCAATTGGATATTATGAGAGTTTTCCCAAGGTGACCTGTTTCAGGACGGTTCAGCATAGCAAACGTGTACGGATTGCCACCTATAACTGTTTCATTATCAGTGTCTAAAACATTTACCATAAAAATTAAAGTCTGTGACCTTTCTGGAACATCTTGCAAAATTCCATTTGGACCTTCCTACCTTGAGATATAGTAATTATCCCTAGGTGTCTTGTTTAGGGATCAATCCTGGAAGAGGCAGGAACCCTAATTTGGAGGAATCATATCTGGCAGAATAAAGCAAATCTGAGTCTGCAACTTTTACACAGGGTACATCAGGAATTTATATTCGTCCTGTGAATGTTTCATCTCCTAATCCTTCCCCAATATCAATATATATTGAATGTACCAAAACTACCAGTTTTAGTATTTTAAGGTTTTTCCGACCCGGCGTAAAATTAGTGTTTGACTTTCTCGGAGTTTTACCCAGTCAAAAATATCAACCCATGTATTTAAACTTCTATTTTGAGGTGGAGATAAATCCTATCCTGGGCTCACTACTTTTTTGGGGATTGGCATCATAAAAAAAAATACTTTTTTTTGTTTGTATTTTAGATATATCTCCGTGTGTTTTTACTCAAATTTTGATTGAGAGAGCTCATGGGATGCAGAATTAAATTCCAGATCCAACGAGTACCCATTCGGCATGATTTTGACAGGCCGCGCTACCCCAAAAACAAGAAATACCTAGAAAAACATGATGATGATGTCATCACATTTTTCTAGGTATTTATTGTTTTTGGGGTAGTGGGGCCTGTCAACAGCATGCCGAGTGGGTACTCGTTGGATCCATAATTTAATTCTGCATCCAAAGAGCTCTCCCAATTTAAATTTGAGTAAAAACACAAGGAGATACATCAAAAATATGAACAAAAAATAGTTTTTTCTTTTCTTCCTCCAAAATTAATAAATATTATTTTATTAATTTTCCTTAGGAGGCCCATTTTGAGTTGAAATTTCCTTTAATGTGATAGCATGCAAATTGGTGTTCATGAATTCCTAGTTGGTTTCCGATTTGGACATGGCCAAGGGTTTCTAGTTACATCTCATAACTTGTAAAGAGCTCAGTAAACCATAGTTCCATTTGATTATTTGTCAACCCTAGTGATAGCATGCAAATTGGTGTTCATGAAATCCTAGTTGGTTTCCAATTTGTACATGGCCATGTGTTTCTAGTTCCCTCTTTTAAATTGTAAATTGCTCACTAAACCCTAGTTCCATCTCATTATTTGTCAACCCTAGTGATAACATGCGAATTGGTTTTCATCAAAGCCTAGTTGGTTTCCAATTTGTACATGTCCATGTGTTTCTAGTTCCCTCTCTTAACTTCTAAATTTCTCACTAAACACTGGTTGCATCTCATACCTTGTCGACCCTAGTTGGTGCATGCAAATTGGTCTTCATGAAACCCTAGTAGATTTCCAATTAGTACATGTCCATGTGTTTCGAGTTCCATCTCATAACTTGTAAAGAGCTCACTTAGACCTAGTGATAGCATGCAATTTGGTGTTCATGAAAGCCTAGTTGGTTTTGGATTTATACATGGCCATGTGTTTCTAGTTCCCCCTCTTAACTTGTAAATGGCTCACTAAACCCTAGTTCCATCTCATTATTTGTGAACCCTAGTTGGCTTCCAATTTCTAGTTCCGTCTCTTAACTTGTAAATTTCTCACTAAACCCTAGTTCCATTGCATTATTTGTCAACCCATGCAAAGTGGTGTTCATGAAAGCCTAGTTGGTTTCCAATTTGTACATGTCCATGTGTTTCTAGTTCTCTCTCTTGTAAATTGCTCACTAAACCTTATTTCCATCTCATAACTTGTCAACCCTATTGATAGCATGAAAAGTGGTGTTCATGAAACCCTAGTTGGTTTCCAATTTGTAGATGGCAATGTAATTAAATGTATATTAAACTAAAAACATTAAGAAATGTAAATTTCAATAACTCAAGAGCATGTTATTTTCTGAATTCTATTTCTTGGTGTCTAAAGACACCATTCTTGGCGCCTCCAATGTGCCGTAGATGGTGTTTGTATCCCAGGCACACGAAAGGATAGACATTAGCAAAATCATGAGAAAAAAAAGAGAACCCAATGAAAATGTGCAAACATGATTTATAGATAACTCACCCGAGGTTGTACGATCGTGTTTATAGTTTCTAGTATCCTCCGAATAATATTATGTCTATGAATGGTATCGGTCAATCATAGGTTTGTTACATTGGGAATAAAGTAAGGCTAAATAATTGAAATTGTGATTCAAAATTCACTTTAAAGGTTAAATAACACGCCTGACAATGCACTCATACAAGTAGGCCATCCAGATCATCTCTGGTGCCGATGGTGTCGATCAATCTTTCGTGCTCTGTATGAGGTAGCAAGTATTGTACATGTGACCTATTTTTGTGACCAAGTGTGCGTAGCTTGATGTTTATACCAAATACTAGGTTGGTGAAGTGGTATACAATAGCTCCTGGTCTATAATCCTAATATACATACCCACCCTTCCTTTTCTGTTGTTCTCCAAGTGTCAAGTACTCCCTTTTTATAACCATCGAGCCAGTTGGGAATTCAATATTTTCATCATCTGTAACAGGTTCAAGAATGGTTTGTTTCCCCTCTAAGAAATGTGCCAACCAATAGTCAGAACCCAATTCATTATTTTTTGGGGCAACCACTGCATATATCTGACCTGTGAAAGGAAATAGGTCAAGTTAACAATGCATTTCTAATTTCTACATAAATTAAATTCTACATAGGTCGAGTAAACAATACATAAATGAATTTTCTAATTTAGGTACTACTCATGTACCTACTTGTATGAGATCTGATATGTGATCATTGTCTATAGCAATATGTGTCTGATCATCTTCCAAATGGTCTATTTTATTAACCCCATTGAAATTGGTGCCAAGTATCACTTTATCCCATGTATAAATGGTATCTATATACTCACAATCATCCCATTCACCGATGCTATAGGAACTACAAAAGAAAGCCTTACATCTTGTCCAAATTTGTACGGCCGTGTTGTCTGAGTTTCTAATTGAATGGAACTGTCGAGTTCCATGCACTATTTTTAGGCAATGTGTTTGTGATCGGTCCACATTTGTCACCTGCCAGAATATTCTTCACACTAGGTGTTTCCTTGTTTCTTGTTATCCCATGACAAATGCACACCATTTCACTATAGATGCAGCATCTCGAAGGTATGCTTCATCTCTTCCCTTCGAAGGAAATTTTAATGCATGCACCAGCACCATCATGCTCTCCTTTGCCATGGCCAGTTTCAAAGTAGTTCCATACATGTGTCACCTTCTAATTTATGTGCAAAAAACACAACCATTCAAATACACATTCATTCTTGAACTATCCAGCACAACCATCTGACCAAATGAAATGGTGATAAAATGGTATATCCATAGCTATCACATAATCATAGAATAATTTAAATCATTGTTGCACATAATGGATGTCATGGATCTAGTCGTCACTTATCTATAAGTGACTTTCTTTCAATATCACACGTTTCTCTTCATTGCTATTTGGCCCATGTCGATACGTGATATGCACGATTATGCTCACGTGCTATGAGTGATAGTATTGACTTTGTATTTCATTTTTTGGTTCTAATGTGTAATTTTCCACAAAGTCAACCACTGATAGTATTGTTTCGAGAGGGAAGGTGTCTCAGCATATTCTGAATTGCTCATATTTCCATCGTGCCATATTGACTTGTTGAATGTACTGTTGGATCTTTCCACGAAACTCTGGAATAAAATCACATATTCGCACCTGTTGTAAAAAAATAAACAGTTTTAATAAAACACATAAAAAAATGTGTACATGAATATTAATGTGTCAATATTCAACAATTTATGTGTGAAGTCACCAATTTAATCTTCTTTCTTTCTTTCCCATCATGTAGACGATATGTTTCATACTGATAGTTCTCCTTCTCGACAATGGCATTCTCGAATGCTTGATATTCACTTTCATGGATGCAATCAGACCATAATGATAGCCCACCACAATTGTTGCAAGAACCATCTACACGTTGTTTTAAGTAATGTGTCTACCCATCTTGCCTCGGACACATTATGTTACAGATGAAATCTCTGGATGACATTGGCGGTACTATACTTCAGCATTCCTGCACATGGTTAGGATGGAAAAAAATGACATATATGTGCAAATGTATGGTAATATAGGTCAAAATCTATGTGGTATCTAAAACAACAAGTGTTCCAGATGGTGTTGATTCTAACATACCAAGGCTTGCATTTTTAAAAATATCTTTTCCCGAGCCTTAGCTCTACGTGGGAAACTTTAAACATCTCGAACAATTGAGTTTGTGTCATGTCAAGATAATGTTTAACATGAGGTTCAATGTTTCTAGAACCCCTACAATGTTTTAACACATCCTTCGTGTTAGAAGAAGGCCTAGTGTTATCATGACAAAATGTGTTCACTAGGCCCTTCACTGCTTCGACTAAATTCATGTCTTTGCGGGGAAACCTACCCCTAAATGCCCATAATTTTTCCATTTGTCCATCTACATCAAGGTTGTCTCTTCTTACTGAATATTTTTTTAAGTGTCTTTGGATGTAAAGGCACAATTTGTGATGTGCATTTAAGTAAACGATGTTGTCTTGTGGATCTACATACAATTGATTCAACCAATACACGACGAGCCACATTATAGTCTTATGAACGCATTTTTTTACTAATCGATGTGAATGCAGCAAGAAGAGATTTAACAATGTGATTACTTGATTCGATATTATTCATTGTTCTTATGCCTAAATTTCTTCTAACAGTTGCCATATTTCTAGATTTAAGCAAAGCTAAAAACAATTGGCATTTATCGGCTTCGGATTTGTTATCAAAATATTGTTTCATTATTTGAGAACAATGATGAAGGATAGTGCGTTTAGCCACCTTACCTTCCATGGAAGTAAATTCGCTCTCATCCACTTGTATGTGTTTAGGAGTTCTTTTTCATTTTGATGCAAAATTTATTGCCATTTGAAATGCTGGAGTGACGTTTACATCCACTACAGGTTGACAACTTCAATTAGGAGATTGAACCACCGACCATGGTTGTCGATGAGTCACATTTGCATCGAGAGTAACATAATTATTAAACTCTTCACAAGATTGTTCGTTTACTAATGGATCAATAATATCAACTTCCATACAAACAACTTCCTTTAATGTTGCATTATCTTCCTCAGTCTCTACGTTAGGTATCTTTTGAGGGGGAATGGGAACTATTTTCTCACGTAATGAATGACGACGATTTCTTGAATCTTCCCTCTTTTTTTGTTTTTAATTTTCAGCTTCTTCCAGTGTAAGCACCTTCCTCGCTGAATTTCAACCTCTATTACGTACATTCCCCATTAAAATCCACCCAAACCTATACAAAACTATGGAATTATGTAACTAATGATTAAATTGCATGTTGAGCAATTCTCTGTGCATGGGTTCAAACAAACTATGTCTTTTGCTATAGTAAACCTGTCCCATAGCATGCAACCCAACATTTTTTATACAACACATATCACATATGCGATATAATGCACCTTTGATATATCACATATTCAATATTGACACAATGCTTTTTAATTAACGGGCAAGTTTTTTACATGATCTCCAAAACGCATATGCCATATATCGCATATGCGATTTAGTGCTCACTAAATATGCAATTTACATTTATCTATGCTTATCAAATATTAAAATATTAAATATCAAATTCCTATCAAACTTGGATTGAAATATGTTAAACTTCTATAACCAATAGTATGACTATGACGACGATGATTATGAGGATGATGATGACAATGATGGTGATGAATGATGATGATGTTGAGGATGATGACTATGATGATGAGGATGAGGATGGTGGTGATGATGATGATGATGAGGATGAGGATGATGACTATGATGATGATGATGATGATGATGATGACAATGATAATGATGATGAGGATGAGAATGGCGATGATGATGAGGAGGAGGAGGAGGAGGAGGAGGAGGAGGATGATGATGATGATGAACAATGATGGTGATGATGAGGAGGATGATGACTATGATGATGATGATGAGGGTGAGGATGATGATGATGATGAGGATGAGGGTGGTGGTGATGATGATGATGATGATGATGATGATGAGGATGATGATGATGAGGAGGACGGTGGTGATGATGATGATGATGACGATGATGATGATGATGAACAATGATGGTGATGAGGAGGAGGATGATGACTATGGTGATGATGATGAGGATGAGGGTGATGATGATGATGATGATGACCATGATGATGATGATGATGATGACGACGACGATGATGATGAACAATGATGGTGATGATGAGGAGGATGAATATGATGACTATGATGATGATGTTGAGGATGAGGGTTATGATTATGATGATGATGAGAATGATGATGACGATGAGAATGATGATGATGATGAAGATGAGGGTGGTGATGAGGATGATGATGATGATGATGATGATGATGATGACGACGACGATAACGATGATGATGAACAATGATGGTGATAATGAGGAGGATGATGACGACGACGACGATGATGATGATGATGAGGATGAGGGTGATGATGATGACGATGATGATGATGATGACGATGATGAGGATGATGATGATGATGAGGATGGTGACGATGATGATGAACAATGATGGTCATGATGAGGAGGAGGACGATGATTACTATGATGATGATGATGAGGATGAGCGTGATGATGATGATGATGCTAATTACAATAATGATGATGATGAGGCACATGGTGGTGATGATGATGATGATGATGAGGATGATGATGACGATGATGATGATGATGAACAATAATGGCGATGATGACGAGGATGATGACTATGATGATGATGATGAGGATGAGGGTGATGATGATGATGATGACCATGATGATGATGATGAGGATGAGGGTGATGATGATGATGATGATGATGATGATGATGATGAAGAGGATGATGATGATGGCGATGATAATGAGGATGAAAATGATGATGATGATGATGACGACGAGGATGAAGGAGATGATGATGATGATGATGAGGATGAGGATGATGATGGTGATGATGATGATGATGATGATGATGGGGATGGTGATGATGAGGATGGTGATGATGATGATGAACAATTATGGTGATGATGACGAGGAGGAAGATGATGACTATGATGATGATGATGAGGATGAGGGTGATGATGATGATGATGATGATGAGGATGAGGGTGGTGATGATGAATATGAAGATGATGAGGATGAGGATGAGGGTGGTGGTGATGATGATGATGATGAGGATGATGATGAGGATGATGACAATGATGATGAAGAATGATGGTGATGATGATGAGGAGGATGACTATGATGATGATGATTAGGATGAGGGTGATGATGATGATGATGACCATGATGATGATGATGAGGATGAGGGTGATGATGATAATGATGATGAGGAGGATGAGGATGATGATGGTGATGATGATGATGATGATGATGATGATGATGATGATGATGATGATAGTGATGGTGATGATGATGATGATGGTGATGATGATGATGGTGATGGTGATGAGGAGGAAGAGGAGGATGGCTGTGATGATGAGGATGAGGATGAGGATGAGGGTGATGATGATGATGTTGTTGATGATGATGACCATGATGATGATGAGGATGATGATGGTGATTATAATGATGATGATGATGATGATGATGATGATAATGAGGATGATGAGGATGATGACTATGATGAGGATGATGAGGATGATGATGAGGAGGAGGAGGAGGAGGAGTAGGATGACTATGATGATGATGATGATGAGGATGAGGAGGAGGAGGAGGAGAAGGAGGATGATGAGGAGGATGATGATGAAGATGATGATGACGACGATGATGATGAATAATGATGCTGATGATGATGAGGGGGGGGATGATGACTATGGTGATGATGATGAGGCTGAGGGTGATAATGATGATGATGATGACAATGATGATGATGATGAGGATGAGAATGAGCATGGTGATGATGAGGATGATGAGGAGGATGATGATGATGATGAGGATGAGGATGAGGGTGGTGATGATGATGAGGATGATGACGATGATGATGATGATGATGATGATGATGATTAAGATAATGACGATGATGATGAAAAATAATGGTGATGATGAGGAGGAGGATGACTATGATGATGATGATGAGTATGAGGGTGATGATGATGATGATGATGATGATGATGATGATGATGATGATGAGGATGAGGGTGTGTTGACAGGAAACACCCTTTGGAGCATTTTTTAACACAAATAATTTGAAGAGTGATAATGTTCAAGAAATATTGATTCTTTTGTTTGGATAGGAAAAATCATCATTGATATCTTAGGAGTTCCCTAAGAATATATGATTCTTAAGGCACTCCTGACAGAAAATTACTTGAATAATTGATTCTGACTGGTTGAACATTAGTAATAGCAAAAATTCAACTCTTATGATCTTAATTCTTCATTTCTGTCAATCATCAGAAGGATTATAATTATAGAAGATCAGTAGCTCCTATTTTTCCACTCATCACTCATGTTTGATTAGAATCAAATGAATGTATTAGTTATTAATTCAAACTATGTATTGCATGATGTGATAACTATTATTTCTGATTCATGTGGAAAATTTGTTAAAGCTTCATCACTTCTAAATCATTTATCTTATCTTAGTTGTCAAAAGTTTTAAGGTGAATTTAATGTGAATATTCATGAACCCTACTATACTATATGCTCATCACTTATTTCAAATTCATATTTTTGAAATAGGTTGGTACTAGAGGTTGTGATGAAGATCTAAAATCACTTTCGGTTTTTGACATTGGCTTGGTCACATTATTTTATTCTCTAATCAGTTTTGACCTTTGGCCTAAGATATTAATTATATGCTAAGGTGATTATATTTTTATGATTGAATTCGTTAAATGAAGAATTAAGGTTTTGGAAATTATTGAGTCATGTGTTAAAAAAAAATGATGAATCAACCTCCATTATTACCACATTCTGAAATTACAATGAATGAATGAGTAATGGTGGAATTAAGGTTTTGGTAGTCGTGTCATTCGATGGTTGCTATCTGTCAATCCCGAATCATGCAAACATCACTTGCAATAACTCGTCTGTGTGACTATCCTACAGCTCATCATGCGTTGGTATGTTGTCTTCAAAACCTATTGTCTCTGCCAATTCACGATAGGATGGAATTACAGGAAGGTTTTCAGGGTTTTAATAAAATAAGGTATTTCGAAGTATTGCTAATAATGCCTATACTGTTAATGAAACGATTGCATATTGTAATTTGTGTTTCAAAAAACCTAGAGGTTTGTGTATCCGTTGCCATGGCTTTAGTGTCTAGGTTCGAACTTATTGGTGACGAATACCTATATGCTGCTCTAGAGTGTTGAGAGACCGTGTCAAGATATGGATGGTTGTAGTTCCTTCATAAATTTTTTGGTTTTAATATGGTTTTTTCTAAGGCATTCGCAGAGTTGTTTGATGGGGTTCGTCCACAGGTGGGAGACGTTGAGATTAAGCTGTCTGAGAAGTTCATTTCTCAAGCTATTTGCTTGCCATAGACTAGTGAGAAGTGGTATAAAGGAAAACATATTAAGAATGATGAGTGGAAAGGGTTTCTTACCCCTTCTCATCAGCAAAGTAAGTTCAAATCTGCCTTCCTATCCCGGTTATTAATGAATAAGTGGAGGGTTCTTTTGGAGCTAGTCATCAGGTATGTAACTTATGAGGGTAGGCTATCTCAGACACAATTTTATCACCTTTGACTGTCATTGATATTTAAGGGTTACCTTGTCAATATGCCCTTTTTCTTTTTGAACAGTTTACATAAAATGGCATCCACTTACCAATCTAATGTTGGAGACAAAAATAGAAGTTCATTCCACGATGGGTTAATTAAAAATCTTATGTTTAGTCAGTTGGAAGAACTAGGTCAGACGTGGGATTCTTTCCATGTGAGAAATGGGTTTGGGGTTAATGAGGAATGGCCCAAACAGAGGCCTAGGGTTCGACGTAGGCGGGTAAACACTGAAGAGGCTGAGCTTGATGTCAAGAAATCTGGTTCTCAAGATGATTTGGGGGATAAAGGGTTTCATCATGATCAAACCCTAAGTCTAGACGATGTGAAAATTGAGGTGGAAACTAGTGTTGAAGCTCTTGCGAATAATTTTCAAGGTCGAGGAAGGAAACCTTCAACTCCTATAACCTGTTAAGAAAAGAGTTCTTCTCATACACAGGTTAATACAAAGCAAACAAAGGATGAAAATCAGACTAGCAGTGCTATAAGTAAAGCGACTATATGAAGAACAACATGCAGTATGACAGTCGCTCTGCTTGCCAGGAGGAATTTGAGCATTGGGGATGTCTCAGTTGTTGAACTGAGTGATTCTTTAGACATTCGACTGAATCCATATCACATACGTTCATCTATGTTAAATCTTAAATACGTCTCTATCTCTGTAGACAAGGTGGTTGACATTCAGCAAGTAAATCATGAGGGTAGCCAAGAAATTGACAGAAAGCCTCACTTACCTTAAGAACCCAGTTAAAATTGAAAAGAGAGTCAACAGAACAAACTGATCCAAATTCTCATGCCCAATTGATTTCTTCCCTGGAAACAGATTTAAAAGAAGCACAAGTTATTCAAACAATTGCCCTAGAAGAAATTAAAGCTTTAAAAGCTGAATTGATCACCTGGGTTGAGAAATGGGATGTGTTAAGAGGGGAAAAGTTGAAATGCAAAGAAATGAAGAAAAGGATTTTGTTAAAAAATCAAAGATTAAAAAGACAGAATAGGATTAACCATGGTTGTCAGGTTCAGGGCTAAATTGAATGAAGCTAGGAGAAATGTACCCATTCGATTCTCAGTTGAGTCGGCCCCTGATGTTTTGTTTTTTTGGTGGCTTCTAAATTTTGTCTTTTGTATCTTATATTATGCCTACAGAGGGTTTTGGATAGATTCTTACAGGTTAGTGATGTTTTGGGTTCATCCGTTTCGGTTCAATTCATGGTCTAAATGATTAAATTGAGATATCTACAAAATTAAAATTTTGTAGATATCTCGCTCATCAAATACTATGTTAAATTTATTCATCAATACTATGTTAAATTTATTCTAATTATGAGTTTTGTTTCATTTTCAAATTAATTTATGATAAAATATTATTTTATGGTAAGTTGATTTAGATCTGTATTTGCAGAGAATGGGCTTTCCACTATTGCAAGATCATAGATCAAATTTTCAAATAAAACTTGTTATCTGATTATTAATTCCAGCTCCCATTTTTTGGGATAGTCATATTGCATTTTAGGTCATTATAGATAGAGATTAGGAGCCACTATTATTTTCTATTTTAGTTTAAGATATTTATGAGCATTCGTTAGTTATTTTAATTAGATATTTAGTTGATTTGATTGAATATTTGATTAAATAGAGCTTACCATATACATCCCAAGAGACTCTCTACCTTGAGAGCATACTTTATAGGCAGCATGGCCTTTAACATGTGAAAAATAGTTATACCAAACACATACAAGATTGCAGTAAGTTGAGTGTGTGGGATGTTTTTCAGTAGTTGGCCACCTTACCCTAAAGGTCACATTTCCCAGCCAACAAATGGCACTAGAAAGAGGGCTTGAGCTGAAATCTTAATGGCTGATCGATCACATAGTGCTCCTACCAATGATCAACCAACTTCCTCCCTCATAAGTTTTGGAACATTGTCTACCCCGATCTCTACACCACAACCTAAAACTGTAAATACTCCATTCCTAGACACAGTTAGGATTATCATTGAAACAAACCCTAATGTCTCACCAGTTTCCCCTAAGCAGATAAGTCAAACTTTAGAGGAATCACGTAGAATCTTAACCAGAGCATATTCTCGCCAAACAGGGATTCCCCCAATTAACTTTCTATTACCAAGAAGAACTAATTTCCAAATATTGGCAGTGACTGAGTCAACTACTGATTCAGTTGTAGAAGAACCTCTTGAATCATTAGTAGGGACTCCTGATTATCACCTTAGTAATATATTAAGAGGAGTAGCTGGTCATAACACTTTTCGACGATTGTTATATGTAGGTGGATCTGATCTACCTCCTTCACCTCCTGAATCATCGCCAGATAGTCCTCATGACCATAATAGCGAGTCTTCATCGAACTCAGAACTCGATCGAAACATGGGTGACCATAATCAGGGTAACCCTAATGTCGATAGACCATGGCTACGACGTGGTGCTGTTGCTGTACCTAGACTACAACATAACTTACCTAAACACCCTGATAAACTGCTACCTAAGTTTGACCCAGATGATAAGGGATTAGCTGATAATCACATTGACAAGTTCATCTTAGTTATTCAGATAATGAATGTCTAGCATGAGGATGTGGTATGTCGACTATTCCCTTTAACTTTTGAAGGAAAGGTTGTAGTTTGGTATTTTTCGCTGACTCAAGGATCCATAACAAGCTAGAGTGATTTTAGTTAAGCATTCCTGAACAAGTTTGGTGAAGATAAAACTCCTGCTATTTTAGCGCTAGAATTGGCTAGGATTAAGATGGAGATCAAAGAAAGGATAAAGGATTTCAAGAAGCATTTTCTCACTCTTCTGAATAAGATACTAGTGGCCTCCCAACCTACAAAAGACATCATAATATAGAATTATGCTTCAGCCTTACCTAAATACCTAGGTACGTTTGTAAAACAAGCCAGTAAAATCACTTTAATTGAAACCTTTGATGAAGCAATAAAGGTTGAGAAAAATTCATTGACGTTTGAGCCAGAAAATAATGGAAAGACTGATGGTTCTCTTCGTAAATTAAATGAAACCACTTCTAGAATTAACACAGATAAAAAATATGTCCCTTCTTTTGATGTAGAGAAATTACAACAAGCAATTAAGTCCCTTACAAACGAAGTGGTGACATTGAAAAGAAACAACGTGGAGGGTACTTCAAACAGAGGAAATTTCAAAACCCCATACCGGCCATTTACATCTTCAAACGCTAGGCAAAATAATCCCCCTGACATATCAACTAATGAGGAAGTTTTCAATACTATAAGGGTTGTTTATACCTTACCGGATTCCTCAACTGATCAGGAGTCAGATGATGATCATGAATCTGATCATCCTGAAACCGAAGAGGAAACTCCTGATGATCCTCTTCCGCTTAATTGCCATTTCTAGGATAGTTTAGTCAAAGAAGGATAGTCTAGTGACCATTCTGCCTTTGTAAACCAGCACACCCATAACACCAGAAGTAAAGGGCCTGTAGATCCGCAACCATCATCAATACCTAAGAACAATCCTCAAACTTCAAATCAATAGCCTATCACTCAAGGTATAGAACTACAATATGACATCATAGAATATCTTAAGAAACAGAGGGATAATATTAGCATGTTTGATCTATTGAAAATTTATCCCATGCCTGGTGGTTTGATACATTCTAATTTATCAAATCCATGAAATACTAAAACAAAGAATCAACCCTCTGTACCTTCAGTTAATAACCTTGATCCTACAACTAGTAAAACAACATTAGGCTATAACAGTAATGTCAAAATAGCTGCTAATAAGGATTCACTTATAGGTAAGAAATCCAAATCTACAACTCCACCTTTTCTGCTAATGTTTGAAATTTTCAACCGGAATGTTCATAACTGTATGATAGATTCTGGAGCTTCGTCAAACATCATGCCTTACTCAGTTTGTAAGAAGTCGAATGCCAAGCCCACTCATTGTGAAATTCAAATCATCCAATTAGATCGATCCAAGGTAAAAATCATAGGAGAATTAAAAGGAGTAATGATTAGGATTGCTACCAATCCATAGATTTTCCAGGTTATTGACGTAGTGGTGGCAAACATACCAGATGTCTATGGGATATTTTTAAGTCGTGACTGGTTTGAAGCCTTAAAAGGATATTTTTCAACTGATTGGTCACATTTATGGTTGCCTAAAAATGGGCGTCCAAATCAGATCAGAATTGACAGAGAAAGGTACATGAAACACATGGTGACTGAAATAAATGCTCCTAATGAACGAGTTCTTTTCAGTGATTCTATTTTAGGAAACTACGAATATGATTCTAATTTAGGGATTTTTCCTTCTCTTAAATCTGCATTTACCAAATCTGTAAATAAATAAGAAATTATGCATTGTGATTTTCAGGAAACTGCCGCTAGTCTGGTAAATAATGTGAATACTGTAAATAATGCAAATAGTCTTGTTGATAAGCCTTGGCATTTATATTTTGATGGATCCCGATCAAATGAAGGTGTAGGAGTAGGTTGCATGCTCCTAGACCCTGCAAGAAACAAATTCATGTTGTCTTGTAGACTTGAATTTATTTGCACAAACAACATGGCTGAATATGAAGCCCTTATAAAAGGACTTAAGAAGGCATTAGACTTAAAAGTTAAAATTATGATTGCATTTGGTGATTCTGAAATAATTGTTAGGCAAGTCCGTAATTCCATTCACTGTCTATCTAATCACTTGCAAAGTTACCAAAGGGAGGTATGGAAAATTATTTTAGCACTTGATGCTTTTAATATTGAACCGTTCCTCATTTTCAGAATCAAGAAGTTGATTTGTTAGCAAACGTAGCTTCATGATTTATTCCTGCTGAAATTTTTTCCCCTAATTCTTTTTCTATCAAATTATTATTTAGACCATCCATTCTAGATAATATTACTAATTGGAGGGTCTTTAATGATGATTCACAGATTATTTCTTTCTTAACAGGGGAATATGTTTTTAAGGAATCAGCGATCGACGAAATCACACATGATGAGGATCTACATAATTTTTTAGTAATTCACCCGCCTTGTCCCATTGATAAGTATTTTGAACAGGTAAATTCAATCCCCATGTAAGTTCTTAGGCTTGAAATTTTTTATGATTTGCATGATAAATTCAAGGGAGTGCCTAATTGCAGGACAAACAGGTCGAACATGTGTTATGAAACCATTAATTTAGGCACAGAATCGAATCTCCAAAATATCAACTTAGGATCAGATTGCACTTAAAATGAAAAATTGGCCTTCCTGAAGTTGTTTAGTGAATTCAAAAACATGTTTTCATGGTCTTATGATGATCTAAAAACTTTTGACACTGTGATCATACAACATGTGATCCCCATGAAGCCTCAGTCAAAACCATTCCAGGAGAAATTAACAAAAATGCACCCTGCCTTAGAACCAACAGTAAAGAAAGAATTGAATAAACTACTTACTGCTAGGATCATATTTCCTATACACCATACACAATGGGTGGCTAACCTTGTTCCCGTTAGGAAGAATAATGGAGATATTCGTCTATGTGTGGTTTTCTAAAACCTAAACCGATCATTTGAAAAGGACAACTACCCTATTTCTCCCATGGAGAAAATACTTCAAAAAGTGTCAAGTGCTCAGATGTTGTCTTTATTAGATGGTTTCTCTGGGTACAACCAAGTTCTTGTTTCCCCTGTAGATCAGTTGAAAACCACTTTTAGGACACCTTGGGGAACCTATGCCTATAGGAAGATGCCTTTTGGTTTGATAAACACTGGGGCTACATTCCAAAGAGCGATGTATGTTTCTTTCAAAGGCTTGATAAACCATTCTATCGTTGTCTATCTAGATGACGTTACTATATTTTCAAAAAATAGGCCTGATCACATCTCACACTTACGAAAAGTGCTTGAACGCTGCAAGAAATTTGGTATTTTCCTGAACCCCCAAAAGTCAATATTTGCAGTAACTGAGGGGATTTTTCTAGGGTTTGTAGTGTCAAAATAAGGGATCGTGATTGATCCAGAGAGAAGAGAAGCCATTTCTAAAATTCCTTTCCCTACTACCAAGAAATCCATGCAATCCTTCTTGGGAAAGACAAATTTCATAAGAATATTTGTTCCAAGTTTTTTCTGAAATTGTCCGTCCACTCCAGAATATCATTAAAAAAGACAGTAGTTTTTCATGGGGGGATAGAGAAAAGTAGTCATTTATAAGGATTAGAGAAGCCATAGCTGAGGCACCCACACTCGTGAGTCCTGACTTTAGGAAAGACTTCATTCTCTATACTTTCGCATCTGATATATATTATGCAGTTTTTATTACTCAAAAGAATCTGGAGGAGGATGAAGTACCTATATCCTTCATGAGCTCAAATTTAAAGGCAGCTGAACTAAATTATCACGAAGTGGACAAACAGGATTTTGATGTATTCAAAGCAATAAAACATTTCTGCCCTTATCTTCTTAAGTATAGAAGTAAGGTAATTGTCCCATTTAGTGCTGTAAGAAATTTATTGGTACAAAAGGACCTTGGAGAAAAAATAGCACATTGGATGGCTGCTCTTCAGGAATATGATCTAGAGATTAAACCCTCTCAGGTCATATGAGGTTTGCGGTTATGTAGGTTGGATGCTGAATCAGCACATCTTCTTGTTGACAAGAGTGACAAGCCTTTAGATGATGTTTTATTGTAGAAAGAAATATGTTTTATCCCAGATCCTGTTATCTCATGGTATATTGACATTCACATCTACCTTGAAATTGGCACTGCCCCAGATCATTTAGATACAAAAAAGAAAAGAGCAGTGAGATTAAAATCAACACCCTATCAATTGGTAAATAATGTACTTTTCTGGAAGAATGCAGATGGAGTTCTACTTCGTTGTATAGAGAAAGAAGAATTTGACTTAGTTTTAACACAACTACATGATGGACCCACTGGTGGGCACTTTGGCGGTGATACTACTACTCATAAAATTCTGAGGGAAGGCTATTTTTTGCCAACTCTATTTAAATATGCTCATGCTTTCGTTACAAGATGTCAGGATTGTCAGACCGCAACTGGTAGAGTTAAAAAGCCAGCTTTTCCATTGCAACCTGTGATGGTAGACAAGCCTTTTCAACAATGGGGAATTGATATCGTTGGACCAATAAATCCATCCTTCTCCCTTCAGTATAAGTATATTATAACTGCTACCAATTATTTTACTTGATGATCTGAAACTGAACCCCTGCGAGTGATTAATACGAATCAGGTATTACATTTCCTTGAAGTTAATATAATCACAAGATTTGGAGTGCCTAAAACTCTTGTTTTTGATAATGCATCTTATTTTTCTTCTGGATAATTCACTGAATTTTCTCTAGAAAAGGGAATTAGGATTAGATATTCTGCAAACTATTATCCACAAGGAAATGGCCTTACTAAATCCACAAATAAGAATTTGCTGAAAATTTTGAAAAGATCCATTGCTGAAAATCACAGGAACTGGCATACTATCGTGCATCAAGCTTAGTGGGCTGATAGGGTCACTCCAAAATCATCTATTGGTAATTCTACCTTCTTTTTGGTATATGGAGTAGATGCTATTCTTCCTCCAAACCTGTTTTTACCTTCCTTACAGCTTGCACAAGCTGTACAAGAGATTAAATGTTCAGCCATAGAAGAAAGAGAAAACGCCAAGAAACACTTTGCGAAACACCAGCAAATTATTAGAGCATGGTTCTATCATGGCTCATCCTTGAATTGAGAATTGTAAGTAGATGATTTGGTTTTGAGATGGGACAAAGCACATGAGGATAAACGGGAACATACCAAATTTCAACGTATTTGGTTAGGTCCATATGTTATAGCAGAAATGCTTGGTCCAAATACCTTTTTCTTAAAGACTTTACAAGGACAGCTTGATACCCTTCTGGTAAATGGGCATGCCCTTAAAAAGTACTTTCAATAATTGCACATCATCAAATCTTTCCATTGTATATTTCCATCTATGTAGATTTCTGTACATAAGATTGCAGTTTATGCTGATTTTTGGTTGGAATTTTCGATCTTACATTTACTAATTATTTTCATTATTATCATCATCATAATGCTTATTTGCAATTCTAGATGATAGTTTATGAAAATAATCCAACTCTTCAGATCATTTACTGTAAATAAGTCTGTGTTCTGCCTTTGTGAATATTCATTTTTTTAAAGCATTTCCTTTATTCAATCACAAGATTCAACATGAAGCATTTTGCATGAACTTAGAACCTGATGATTGAAATGCATACTAGACTGCAATCATTTATGATGACAGGGAGTATCGGATCTTTAATAAGTGATTGGTTTCCAAGATTTGTGGAAATTTAAGCCTCCTCAATTTTGCTATCAGCAGTCCTTGATTGTTGTCTTTGAGTGTCTTCTTACAGATCAAGTACTTTGGATAATTTATTTACTGATTTCAATAGATGTCTACTAAGCTTGAAAACTTGTTGAAGATATCTGGTTATCTCTAAGCACTCTTGAGTAGTCTATGGTTCTTTCCCCCATTTTTGGAATACATTTGGACATTCAACTAGGACAATACTCTTAAAATTAGGTGAATATGAAAAGTATTATCAGAAGATAGGAGGACTCATCAAGAGCCAGCCTGCTTATGATCATAAATTCTATTGGAATAACATTTTCAAAATTTGGTTACCAAGCCAATGACAGTGACTCTCAGTCTAATAATAGGGAGACACGAAGTCTCATCACGAGCTGGCCTAATCAGTTTCTGGTAGGGTTGGTGAATAAGGATATCTATTTGGTCACCAAGCTAAGATAGTGTTTCTGATTAATTCTTTTCATGTTTGTCTCTATGAATATGATTTGTATATATACTAATATTGTTTAAAAAAAAGAAAAATGAAAAAGGAGTATTGTCTGATGTGTTTCTTTAATGTGGGGGAAAACCAACTGATATTCTTGAGAATCCATATCTATACGTGTATTGGTTAACTTGTTTTTGACCTTATGGATCTCCATTGGAATTAAGTCATCTTTCTTTTTTCTGAGTCTGATTAGGATCGAAACACTCACATGATAGTCATAGGGTTGTTATAGAAATATGTTGAGGTTTAGTCACATGTTCAGACTATTTTGAATTTAACTCACTTAGGCAGAGATTCGATATTTAATGGTATTATTTGTGATTATATGAAGTTTGCATGGTGTCTTCTTACAGAGATAACTGGTTTGGTCCTGGCATGTCGCCAACTGTTGACAGCAAACACCCTTCGGAACATTTTTTAACACAAATAATTTGAAGAGTGATAATGTTCAAGCAATATTGATTCTTTTGTTTGGATAGGAAACCTCATCATTGATATCTTAGGAGCGCCCTAAGAATATTTGATTCTTAAGGCACTCCTGACATAAACTTACTTGACTAATCGATTCCAACTGGTTGAACATTAGTAACAACAAAAATTCAACTCTTATGATGTTAATTCTTCATTTCTCTCAATCATCAGAAGGATTATAATTACAGAAGATTAGTAGCTCCTATTTTTCCACTCATCACTCATGTTTGATTAAAATCAAATGAATGTATTAGCTATTAATTCAAACTATGTATTGCATGATGTGATAACTCTTATTTCTGATTCATCTGGAAAATTTGTTAAAGCTTCATCACTTCTGAATCATTTATCTTATCTTAGTTGTCAAAAGTTTTAAGGTGAATTTAATGTGAATCTTCATGAACCCTACTATACTATATGCGCATCACTTATTTCAAATTCATATTTTTGAAATAGGTTGGTATTAGAGGTTGTGATGAAGATCTAAAATCACTTTCTAGGTTTTTGACATTGGCTTTGTCACATTATTTTATTCTCTAATCAGTTTTGACCTTTGGCCTAAGATATTAATTATATGTTAAGGTGATTATATTTTTATGATTGAATTCGCTAAATGAACAATTAAGGTTTTGGAAATTATTGAGTCATGTGTTAAAAAAAAATGATGAATCAACCTCCATTATTACCACGTTGTCAAATTACAATGAATGAATGAGTAATGGTGGAATTAACATTTTGGTAGTCGTTTCATTCGACGGTTGCTATCTGTCAATCTTGAATCATGCAAACATCACTTGCAATAACTCACTTGTGTGACTATCCTATGGCTCATTATGCTTTGGTAAGTTGTCTTTGAAACCTCTTGTCTCTTCCAGTTCCTGATATGATGGACTTACAGGAAGGTTTTCAGGGTTTTAATAAAATAAGGTATTTTAGAGTATTGCTGATAATGCCTATACTGTTAATGAAACAATTGCATATTGTAATATGTGTTTTAAAAACCATAGAGGTTTGTGTATCTGCTACCATGGATCCATTGTCTAGGTTCTAACTTATTGTTGACGAATACCTGTTTGCTGCTCCAGAGTGTCGAGATATGGATGGTTGGAGTTCCTCCAGAAATTTTTTGGTTTTAATATGGTTTTTTCTAAGGCATTCGCAGAGTCTTTTGATGGTGTTCATGCACAGGCGGGAGATGTTGACATTAAGCTGTCTGAGAAGTTCATTTCTCAAGCTATTTTCTTGCCACAGACTGGTGAGAAGTGGTATAAAGGAAAACATATTAAGAATGACCAGTGGAAAGGGTTTCTTACCCCTACTCATTGGAAAACTAAGTTCAAATATGGCTTATCATCCCGGTTATTAATGAAGAAGTGGAGGGCTCTTCTGAATCTAGTCATTAGGTATGTAACTTGTGAGGGTAGGCTATCTCAAACACAATTTTATCACCTTCGACTATTGTTTATATTTAAGGGTTACCCTGTCAATATGCCCTTTTATTTTTGAACAATTTACATAAATGACGTCCACTTGCCAGTCTAATGTTGGAGACAAAAATAGAATTTCATTCCACCATGGTTTAATTAAAATTCTTGTGTCCAGACGGTTGGAAGAACTAGGTTAGACCTGGGATTCTTTCCTTGTGAGAAATGGGTTTGGGGTTAACAAGGAATGGCCCAAATAGAGGCCCAGGGTTCGACGTAGGTGGGTAAATAATGAAGAGGCTGAGCTTGAAGTCGAGAAATCTGGTTCTCAAGATGATTTGGGGGATGAAGGGTTTCATCTTGATCAAACCCTAAGTCTGGACAATGTGAAAATTGAGGTGGAAACTAGTGTTGAAGCTCCTGCGAATAATTTGAGGAAGGAAACCCTCAACTCCTATAACCTGTCAAGATAACAGTTCTTCTCATACACAGGTTCATATGAAGCAAACAAAGGCTGAAAATAAGACTAGCAGTGCTATGAGCAAACCGACTATATGAAGAAGCACATGCAGTATGACAGCTGCTCTGCTTGCCAGGAGGAATTTGAGCATTGGGGATGTCTCAGTTGTTGAGCTGAGTGATTCTTTAGACATTCGAATGAATCCAGATCCCATAGGTTCATCTAAGTTAGATCATAAATACGTCTCTATCTCTGCAGACAAGGTGGTTGACAGTTAGCAAGTAAATCGTGAGGGTAGCCAAGAAATTGACAGAAAGCCTCACTTACCTGAAGAAGCCCAAGTAAACTTGAAAAGAGAGGAAAAAGACCAAACTGATCCAAATTCTCATTCCCAATTGATTTCTTCCTTGCAAACAGATTTAAAAGAAGCACAAGTTATTCAAACAATCGCCCTGGAAGAAATTAAATCTTTAAAAGCCGAATTGATCACCTGGGTTGAGAAATGGGATGTGTTAAGAGGGAAAAAGTTGAAATGCAAAGAAATGATGAAAAGTATTTTGTTAAAAAATCAAATATTGAAAAGACAGAATAGGATTAACAGGACCATGGTTGTCAGGTTCAGGGCTAAATTGAATGAAGCTAGAAGAAATGTGCCCATTCGATTCTCAGTTGAGTCGGCCTTAAAAACCTGATGTTTTGTCTTTTTTGGTGGCATCTAAATTTTTTCTTTTCTATCTTACATTATGCCTACAGAGGATTTTGGATAGATTCTTACAGGTTAGTGATGTTTTGGGTTCAGCAGTTTCGGTTCAATTCATGGTCTAAATGATTAAATTGAGATATCTACATAATTAAAATTATGCAGATATCTCTCTCATGCTTAATTGATCATCATTGAATTTTTCTAAAAAAGGTTTTGTCAACATGTACAGGTGTCAAAGAAACCATTGGGATGAAACTAGATGATGGTTTGCCTTCGTGTCTTTTGATCATATGTGGCTACTCAATGAAGATTGTTCGGGACTTACAATTGATTTGATGCTCAGTAATTACTTCGTTCCTATTTCTAAGCTTCTATTGGCATGGATTAGCCAGTATGGTGTTACTATGATTGGTAGAGTTTAACGCTGGAACTTTTCCAGTAAGTTAAAACTCTGGGCATATCTTTATTTCCAGATGATTTTGTAACAATGTGCCTATGAAGCTGGTCATCCTTACACCTTATTTGGATATGATTAGAATCTTTCCTAAGAAATAGGATTTCTAGTTAGTCAGTTGTAGTGTTTTAATTTTCCTTTATAAGCAACTTCGGAACTGAAGTGAGGGGTTGGAATCGTGGAACTTGTGATAAACGAATATAATACAACACTAAATATTATAATGTTTTATTTGTGTTCTTCTAGAACTATTTCTGAGGATTACTATGTTTCACAGACATACTAAAGACATTAGCTAATTCTATCTGTTATTATAATGTTGTCTTAATATTGTTTTCCTGTGTTGAATTTCCTTTTCATATGTATATATATTTATATTATATGTGAAAACTCTTGTTAATAGATTTCGAGCAAAGTACTTAGTGTTGAAGTATGAATAATTAATTGTCATATAGAAAAGTAAATGAATTTCTTCATGCTCCTTTTCTTCAGTTGATAATGATATGATTTCATACAAAGTACTGACTTTGTAAGGTGAACTTATTCATTTCAGCATTAGTACTTGGGTGTAATTTCTTTTTTGCTTCAATACTATGTTAGATTTATTCTGATTATGAGTTTTGTTTCATTTTCAAATTAATTTATGATAAAATATTATTTTATTGTAAGTTGATTTAGATCTGTATCTGCTGAGAATAGGCTTTCCTAATATTACAGGATCATAGATCAAATTTTCAAATAAAACTTGTTATCTGATTATTAATTCTAGCTCCCATTTTTTGGGATAGTCATATTGCATTTTAGGTCATTATAGATAGAGATTAGGAGCTACTATTATTTGTTATTTTAGTTTAAGATATTTATGAGCATTAGTTAGTTATTTTAATTAGATATTTAGTTGATTTGAACGAAGATTTGATTAAATATATCTTACCATATACATCCCAAGAGACTCTCTACCTTCAGAGAATACTTTACAGGAAGCAGGGCCTTTAACCTGTGAAAAACAGTTATACCAAACACATACAAGATTGCAGTAAGTCGAGTGTGTGGGCTGTTTTTCAGTAGTTGGCCACCTTACCCTAAAGGTCACATTTCCTGGCCAACAGGGTGATGATGATGATGATGAGGATGAGGATGAGGATGAGGATGATTATGGTGATGATGATGATGATGAGGATGGTGATGTTGATGACGATGATGACGATGGTGATGATGAGGGTGATGATGGTGACAATGATGATGATGATGATGACGATGATGATAATGATGATGACGATGATGATAATGATGATGAACAATGATGATGATGAGGAGGAGGAGGATGAGGGTGATTATTATGATGATGATGATGAGGATGAGGATGAGGATGATGATGATGAGGATGATAATGATAATGATGATGATGATGATGATGATGATGATGATGATGATGATGATGAACAATGATGGTGATGATGATGAGGACGAGCATGATGACTATGATGATGAGGAGGAGGATGATGAATTTGAAACTTTGGCTCTATACATGGCGGATGATAAATACTCTTAAGATATGTATGCCATTTGATTGAATTTTGGCCATCAATCCTTAATCAAATATTAAAAGAACTGAACATCCTTAATCAAGGATTAAAAGAACACAATGACGACTAAAATAACATGATAACTATAACAATGTTGATTAAAGTCACCTATCGCCTATCAATGAATCATCACTAGTGGTTTGCAGTGAGAGCGTATGTTGATCCATCGATACTCATTCTGGCTTTTTACATCCAAAAGAGCTACCAAACAAGCATTCCCACAAATTTATAACATCCTTTGAGTGTTGACATAAATCAATATTCAAACTCTCTGTGAATGTTGCAAACTTTCCCTTGAAGCTGAATAGATCTAAGGACGGGAGGAATTATTGTTTTCTTGGATGCAGAGCCCATGGCTTCGTTCACTGTTAAAAAGAAGAATTATTTGTGTCCATCATAGTGTTGTCTAAATGGTATTATAAACAGATAAGGATGCCATTACTTTTTTTTACTGTCGTACCAAATTAGTTAAGCAAAAACGCATATGTGTTATAGCTTGTTCATATCACATATCCGTTATTTTAAAATTAAAAAATTTGGCGGGAATAAGGTTTGGCATTATGTTTGAAAACAGCTTCGGACTACTAAACCTATTGGCTAGGAAAAATAAACTAGGGCTATTGCTTGTCTTTTAGAACTCTATCAATATGCGCAGTTTAGATGGCATGTTTTTCTATGATAGACACAATTTTTTTATGAAAATCTAGAATATTATAGAGTACGATCTTACAATTCTGAATATGTAATTTTTTCCTTCAAAACTATGTTTTATTTATTTATAATTATTTTTCTAAATGACATACGTTAGTTTTAAAAAATAGATACATCGATTGTTTTTTATATAACTTTTTATTTCCATTACCATTTCCCAAGAAAAATATATGGTGCACTAGACTAGACGAAGCTCTATGATCTTATATTTATAAATCAAGGATTTCATTAATTTTTGTCTCTAAAGTGTTGCACCCACACATAAGATTTTAATTTCAATATTTTGTGACTTCAATAATTAATAATAAAAGAATAATTCAGGAAAAATTCTGAATAAATAGTGTTGCACTAGGCCCATATGTCCTGTATATGTCTGCAAGATTTTATCCCAAAGTGACATCATTTATGTCATATATTGATGCACCTGCACAAACCTATATGTTAAGATGTGCTGAAAATTTTAAAACCCATATTCATGGAAACTAATTTTATAATCATTTACACACATTTTGTCTGCATAAATGCTATATATTATGAAAGTTGATTCAATTACCTATCTTTTGTCTTTTTACTTCATCTTCAAATAAGTTAGGGAAGTACTCCTAATTGTCACCTAAAGTCAGAGTTTCCAGGTTTTTCCAGTATTATGTGGCATCTAAAGTGTCTTTAAAGGAGTCCATGATTGTGCATCGGCCAATGGAAAGTTTTCTTCAATATCTCAAATGGGTCTTGAATGGAATCTAATTTCATCACCTCCATCAAAAGTTATGAATGGATTTGCAATGAGACATCAACTCCACCAAAGACCATTTTTGGACATTTATTAAATTCTATTGTAATCATGGTTATGGTAAAAAACACAAAACCCACAATCATGATTATAGTTATGGGTCAATCACAAAAAACCCACAGTCATAATTATGGTTATGGGCCAACCACACAAAACCCATGGTTAATGGTCAACCACACAAAAATCATGGTTATGGTTATGGGTCAAACACACAAAACCCACAGTTATGTATTGTAATCATGGTTAGGGGTCAACCACACAAAACCCACAATCATGGTCAAGGTTATGGATCAACCACACAAAACCTAGAATTATGGGTTAACCTCACAAAACCCACAGATATTGGTTAACATCACAAAACCCTTCTCTTCTTTGGAAATTTACACATTGATGGGTCTCTTTTTAGCATGAAATGATGGGGACCATCATTTTCTAAGGGGGAAGAATTATCCAAATTTCAGGTGGTATATGATCTAAATTCGGATGTGTAATACATAAAAGCATTAAATGGAGAGGCCTCCCTCTCCCATTCACCACAAAAGAATTAAATGGAGATGACACCCTCTCCCATCCATGGTGTTTGAAAAACAATGGTTTTCTTCCATGGTATGGACTAATGCAAATTGTAATATTCTTATAAAAAGTCTATATGCACCTTCTCAATAAAGCATTCAAATATGTTTTGCATCTTACCTTTCTGGTATTATTATTTTGAGTTAATCATTGTGAATTATTTTTTTGTTAATCCATTTGAGTTGATGTTTTGAGAGGTGAGGTTCTTTGAGCCAAAGCCTCACCTCCAATCTCAATCATGGATACATTGATAACAATTTGCGGGCTTATTCTCCTCCTCTCTTGACATCCAAGAATTTCGAGTTTTAGTCTCCAAGATCTGGATAAACCACATACTTTGTTCTAACAAAAATTGAAGAAAAAAACACGTTTAGAGAATATAGCTGACATGAAATCTAAGAATTTGGGATCATGGATGAAAGGTTATTACAGATCCCATGGATACATTTCAACCATTATTTCCCAACTATAAAATAATTCCCAACATCCATTTACAACAGAATAATGGAAAACAAAAATCCCACAAGAACAAAGATGCTCCGTTAGAAATGAATTTATGCTATTACTGCAACAAAGCTACACAAAATAACTAGCAACAGTAGAATCAAAGGCAGATTCCAACCAGCATAAATAAAAAGAGACATCAAAATATAATTGCCAAAAAGAAATCTAGTTGGTTTTCAAGCACATAAACACTTTCTCTCCACCAAAACAAAGAGATTACCTAAATTTGATTGGAGAATCTGTTGGACAAATTTCACATCTTAGAACATGATTACAATGAATTCGAGAAACAAAAATATAAATAAAATAATTAAATAATATATTGACTTGGAGGACATAAACCTGCCTTTTTCATTCAATACCAGAGGTATGTGTCACATGCTTTACATGTCTGCTTGAAGGTGTAGGATGAAATTTGCATGTCGTTGAACCCAATATTTTATTGGACATAATTTATCAAGGAAAAATTCTTTCCATCTAGACCATTGTTGTTGCACCAGTGTAGAAGGATCTCCACAAATTATTATTTCTCCTTGTTCTCTACAGAACTACAATATGAGGTTATAACTATTCCATGTTAAAACTCCTGGACCGATATCGACATAATACAATTCTCGTCCATCTGTATAAGCTGTATCAACCCAAACGTGATTAAGTTATTGAAGCTAGTGCATGGCATTTTCTAAACCTTTAAAGGCTTGTTTTTCCCATCTCTCCAATATTTGTATTTTCAGAGAATAGGTATTTACTTGTTGGATCAAGGAGAGGGAAAGATACTTATCTTCTTCCTTTCTCTCTCATCAGCTGTGTTCACATTTAGACTTCTGGAGCTTCATCATCCATAGTAACCATCGATGATACAATACCTTCCCCTGACTGGAAACTGCCTGAGATACTACCTTTTGAGGTTTATAAAATGAAATGGTGGCAATATAAATCCTGAACACAAATTAAAATCAGTTCTTTGGACATCACCTTCACTGACCAGGAAGAGCCCATTCACATTAATTTAATTGACAAAGACCAAATTGACCAGGAAAAAACAAAAGGTTACAAATATGCACATCTAGGCGCTGTCAAATTAGGACTTGGTCCATTAGTATGACCCTATATCAATGTTTCTTCCTTGTGTTGTGTTTAGGATACTCGCCACTTAGATTTTGTTGGTTCTTTAATTGGAGGTTTTGAAGGCCCCTTGCGCAATGGTCCATTTTTTGGTACTATCTTTCCTAAGTATTCTATCAACCTTGATGACCCCTACATCTATGATTTACTCAAGGCCTATATTCATCCCTTAGGATTTAAAATGGACACCGGCTCTAAAATCATCCAGCTTAAATCATTGGTTGTAATCCGCTTTGGAAATGATTCCCTTCCACCTATTACCACTAAATTCCATGAAAGCTCACACCTACTAAGTATGGTAGAAACTGATAAGTCAAAAAATTCTACACCTATCACATTTGTCTAGCCTAGCATCAGTTACCCAAAGCAATGGGAGGTAAGATACAGAGAGTTGAGAGACTTTGAAAAAAATAAAAACCAACAACTCTCTATTCCTAAACCTCCTTTCCTTTCACAGATTTTCAAACTCTTTTAAATTTCCTGAATGGTTTCCTTCTCACCAATTTTCTCCACCTCCTGTAAGATCTTCCTCTGTGAATAATACTTCTAAAAAATCAGCCTTGTTTGAACCCCGTTCTTCTTCCTACCTTTCCTTTTCGGGTGTTCATAACAATGAGCACAAAGGTCAGCATGCAGACTGCCTGCAGAAAAGCACTTGATAGACTAAAAATTAGAAAGAAAGGAGTAAGCTTGTACATGATGTCTCTCCCTAGAAGTCGCCCTGGTTTTACCTCCACAAACCCACAGGGTGATACCTCATTCCATCCAGGAAGAAATCTTCCTGATACTCCATTTCGACAGTTTGCTCAGGACGGTATTTCTAAAAGAGAGTTCATGCCACATAGATCATGAAATCCACACGAAAGTGTCTCTGATGAAATAAATTTGCTTAATTACAATAATTATTAGCAATAAATGACTGGATAAAACATCGTTGACATAGCGTATGATATTTTAATTCTCAGAAAAAAAAGATCAAACAGAAAAGAGCATATTTCCTTGCTTGAAGCTAAAATTGATCACTTGCTTGCAAGACAAGAAGAAGTGAAAGTTGTTATTATCTTAACAAGTGAAAAATTATAAAAATGGCTAGATGTCCTAGGAAAAATGATGGCCAAAACACAAAATGTAAATAGTAAAAGGAGCCCTGTAAGCCAAACTGCATTAGAGCTTACAGCTAAAGGCCATAAAGTCAAACATGAAAGAAGATACTCTTTTGGAATGATGAGTATCCAAGAAGATGACCAAAGACCAGAAGAGCTTCATGACTTAAGAAATATGGTCTCCCAGTTCAAACAAATGCGAACTGTCATCCCAGATAAATATTTATCGGCATTCAGAATTCCAAAAAGAGAAAATATTGGATCCTCAAATCCATACGACCAAAGTCATACTAATCCTCAGATAACAGGTCCTCCCCCTCCTTTTGATACTAAAATGTCATATCTTCCTGGCACTTCTCCTTCTTCAGTACCTCGTTCCCTTAGTTTCAGGATAAATGGGATGAATAATTTAATGTCCCAAATGCCTGATCAACTTGTGTTGAACATACAATGTCAATCTTATGCCCAAATTAGATCTTCCATCCAGCTTATATCAAATTGGGTGTTGTACAAAAGAACACATGACAATACAATAACTGGCCAACAACTAGCACTCCAGCTTATTTCCAGATTTTCAGGGCTAGCCTCAGAATGGTGGTGGTGGATTCCCCAAGAATCCAGAGAAGAAATGTTGAATGCAAAAGATGCAGACTAGTGAATTCTTACTTCCCTTGGTAAAGAATTCTATGGTCCCGGAGAATGAATATTATGAACATCTTTCATCTTTATTTATGTCAGCCAGAATCTATGACCTAAATAAAAGTGAAGAATGATTTTGCTATATGCAAAAATTGTTGATTTCTTCTATTAATGCTGATAATCCCAGATATCTGAAGCATTACTTGAGAATATTTCCTGGCCATGTTCTTGATGCTGTTGAACAACACCTTAAAGATAAAAACATCCCTCTGTCAAGTCTTTCCCTTTCCCAATTGCATGGATTCATCATGGAAACTTGGCAAGAACATTGTCTAGAGAAAGAGTGGCTAAAGATTTCAAGCAATACTCTTTAATGTTTTCCCTGGGTTTTTGTAAAGATGTTGCAAAAATTTCAAATTGGGGGTGTGGTGCCCACAACCAAGGACACTTTGAGCGTGAATCATGTAGTTGTAAGAAGAAACAATAGCCCAAACATACTAGTGCACCTATATTTCATCCAGACAAAGGCTATAAGCATAAAAAAGGCAAAAGATTTCAAAAGAATGCTCACTTTAAGAAAATATTTGAACCTGCAGATAAAGAAAAATGTTTCATCTACGGTAAAAATGGTCACTAGGCTAACAAATGCCCAAATAAAAATAAAAATCCTAGACTTGTTACCATGTTTTCAGAAGACCTGGATCCAGCCTGGTGGGATCTAGCTTGGTGTGTAGCAAGAGACTACCTTGAAGGTGAAACCGTCTTCTTACCAGAAGAAGGAGATTCCTCTGATTTCGATCGTGCCTTAGATAAATTTGCTCCAAACTCATCTGACTTCTCTTCTTCTGATTCTAATGAAGAAGCAAATTAGGAGGTCACTCTGGTCCTCCTGGTTTCAGTTTTTATATGTTCTCTTTCAACCTGCCTAACGTCTCCTAAGAATTTAGGATTGCTGAAATTGACAAAGAATTGTATGAGACCCCAGTCTATCAATATATGAAAAGGCAAGATCTAAAAGATGAAAGAAGAAAGCTTTTAACAAGAAGAAAAGCAAAAGAAAAAGAGAAATCTGTCTCTCCAGAAATGATCAAGAATACAACATTCTACCAGCCTGCTTATTTATATAAAGGCTATCCTCGTCATCATGAGGATAGACAAAATTTTAGGAAAGATAAAGAAAATCTGCTAAGACTACAGATCAAAGATAAGCAATATTCCCTAAAGAAGCTGGTAAAATAAATAGAGCAATTGAAAAGAATGCTTGAAATAACAACAAGAGAAAGAGACCAGTCCCCTAATGAAGAAATGTGCAAATCCTATGCTGAAGCTTTACAGTCACCAAAAGCTACTGAAAGTCCAAAAAATTCTCAGCACACTAGTGATTCAGGAACAGAACACTGTCATAATGATGAACCATCACTAGGATCTCTAGGACTATTCACTGGTCCTAAATATTTCATTAAAATAAAGTTTTGTCCATCTGAATTCAAATCTTATGAGCTTGATTGTTTGATAGATTCAGGTTTCCAAATGAATTTGGAAAAAGGAAATGCTATACCATCTTTTTACTGGGAAAAAACAAACAAGCATGGTGTAGCCATTGCAGGAACTCCTGTACAGATCAAAGGACGAGTTCTAGATTTTCCAATAAGAATCAATGGAATAAAAGAAGTTCTACATCTCAATAGACTAGACAACCTAAAATAAGATTGCATCATAGGATGACCCTTCTTGCATAAAGTCATCCCCATTATAGTTGATGAGACCAATATCAATTTTTCTTGTACAATAAATGGTAGAAGAGTTTCCACCCCTCTATACTATTTTGCTTCTTACAAATGTAAGAATCTTGTTCCCCAATCCAACCCCACTCTCAGTCTTGTAGAACTATTCAAAATGAAAAGATGCGTCACCTATGCAAAAATGCACAAAGAATCTTCCCTCTCTGAAATTTCCTCTAAACTAAAGAAGGATTGCACCTCAAAGTCACCTAATGCATTTTGGACTAGGGAAAAACACTTTGTTTCCTTATCTTTTAACCCCCTAGAAAAATGAAAAATATCAAAAAGCCTCTGCTTCCCTTATGTCTCCCTCAGAAAGAGAATTCTGTGCAAATGAAATCAAAGAACTCTTGGACAAAGGCGTTATAGAACCTTCTAAGAGCTCTTGGGCATGTCGAGCATTTGTTGTCAATAAACACATTGAGATAAAAAGAGGAAAACCCAGACTGGTTGTGAATTTTAAACCCTTGAACGAGATCCTTGAACCGGTCTGTTACCCTCTTCTTGATAAATCTACTTTGTTGCAAAGAATAGCAGGATGCACCATTTTAGCAAGTTTGACATGAAGTCTGGTTTTTACCAGATTGGAATTGAAGCAAAAGATAGGTACAAAACTATCTTTGTTGTTCCTCATGGGTAGTATCAGTGGAAGGTCCTTCCATTTGGCATTAACAATGCACCATCAGAATTCCAAAAAGGAATGGAAGATATCTTTAGAGAAAAGAAATGGGCATTAGTGTACATAGATGACAATCTTATTTGTTCCAACAATTTACAGGAACATTTAAAACATCTTCAAGAATTTATTCTTTGGTTTTCAAACATGGATTGGTTTTGTCAAAATCCAAAATGGAAATTGGCGAAAAGGACTTTGAATTTTTAGGATATAAAATAAGTAAAGGATAGGTGATCCTTCAAGAACATGTCTTGAAGGTTTCTGCTCACTTTCCTGATGAGATATTAGAAAAGGTTCAATTGCAGAGATTCTTGGGAATCCTAATTTATATTAGGCCATTCTACAAAGGACATGAAGATGAAATTCATCTACTGGAGCAACGACTGAAGAAAAATCCTCCAAGATGGAATAAAGATATGATGGATGCAGTAAAGCAAATCAAAGAAAAAGTAAAACAACTTCCTCCACTCTCACATACGCCTCCAATAAATCTTGGGGAGGTATTCTCATAGAAAAACATGGTGATCAAAAGGAAATCTGCGGCTATGCTTCAAGAGCATTCAAAAATGTAGAAATCAATTTTCTGTCTAGTCACAAGGAAATCCTCGCAGTCAAAAAGACAGTAAACCATTTCAAGCTTTATCTAAAACCTGTTAAGTTCATTATTAGAACAGATCTAAAAATAATTCCTGTTATATTCAAGAATGAAAATCTTATGGTAGAAAATAGTTCTAGTATTCTAAAATGATTTCTTTGGTTGCAAAACGTTGATTTTGAAATTGTATATAAACTAGAATATTTGAATTGTGTTGCTGATATACTAACTAGAGAAGAATTATAGGAGAAACCAAGCCTCAACATGTTTGGCTATGGAGCATCCAACTTGTCAAACAAAAAATCTAAGCTTTGAATCTTCAATGATCCCTTGTAAGAGGAAGAAAGAGAAGATTTCTTGAATTCAACTAGCAAAAAGGAAGCAGATAAGTATCTTGCCCTGCCCTTGATCCAACAAGTAAATGCCTTTGCTCTGAAAATATAAATATTGGAGATATGGGAAAAACAAGCCTTTAAAGGCTTAGAAAATGCCATGCACCAGCTTCAACAACTTAATCACGTTTGGGTTGATATAGCTTATATAGATGGACGAGAATTGTATTATGTGGATATCGGTCCAGGATTTTTAACATGGAATAGTTATAACCTCATATTGCAGTTTTCCAGAGAACAGGGAGAAATAATAATTTGTGGAGATCCTTCTACACTGGTGAAACAACAATGGTTCGGATGGACAGAAGTTTTCCTTGATAAATTCTATCCAAGAAACGATTGGGTTCAACGACGTGCAAATTTCATCCTACACCTTCAAGAAGACATGATCGTAGCACACCACAATCATATGTGGTTTACATTTAAACTGTGACATCTTGGAGGAGCTTACTCTCCTCTTGAACCCCCTATTTTCACTCAGCAGAAATTTAGAAGAATGGACAAAAATGGCCCCCTCTTAGATCATAAAATTCATACAAGAAGAATTCCTTTAAACCTTAAAGTTGAATCCATTTTTCAAGGATAATTTTATTGTATTCCTAATGAAGTCATGATCGGATCCAATGTAGAACAGTGTTTCTCAAATTGATTATTTCCAGATACCAAATTCGGTTTAGATAATGACTCTGACTCTAATACATTTGTTGGTTGTACATGTTGGGAAAACCCATGTATTTGTAATCATGACAATGAATAATGGAAAGCGTTGTGGGACGCTAACAGTAGCTCCGCTTTGTAAAAAGTCCAGTCTAGTTTTCAGTCCGTATATTATTTCACATGGATTGGGTGACTTACCCAACAAAAGGTGTGATTTGATCCACTGCCATGAGATCCGAATCAAGTATTTTTACCGATAGGTGTAAGTTTCGGGTCACTGGTTTACCGGCTAAATATGTATAAATAAGGTGCTCCTCCCCTCATTTGGGAACTAAGTGTTTTTTAGTCTAGTAAGCTTTCTACATTTTCTCTGTGTGTCGAGCATCGTGTATGCTCTCCATCTGCACCTCAAGCAATCAGCTGGGATCAAAAGCAGTGATCTCACTTGTAATGAGTCTGTAAAACCAGTAGCGTATGCTCTCCCTCTGCACTTAGTGTGATCAGCTGGGACCAGAAACTATGGTTTCAAATAGGTGTATGTCAAATTGATGCTCAGGTCGATTAGTGTACAAAATGTTAGATCTGTTGTCATTATTTTCAAAATGGCAATTGTTAACCAATTCAGCGGAAGGTAATTTTCGTATAAAGTGGATTTATTTTCCACTAAAATAAGAAAATGATAGATATAGTCAAATAAGACCTTCTAATTCAATGAAAAGCCAACATGTATTAAGATCATTTAATTAAAAATGTAAAAAAATTTAAAATTTATAGAAACTTAAGGCATCTTTATATTTATTTTATGTCACCTTACAAAATAATAGAAAAAAGTGGAACATATTGTCTTTACATAGGAAAGGGACTAAAAATAATTTATTTTTTTTAAAGATGAGTTGAAAATTTATTAGAAAAATTACACAAGATTAAACAATAATATAATCACAATGATTTCAACTATGAAAAGTGAAATAAGTTTTAAATTAAGGTAAATTATACGCTAACAAAGTCATTATATGCTATTTGATTTTAATACTTCATAGAGGAAACAATGATGGAATTGATTTTCGATCAATGCCCTTCTTCGAATAACTAATAAAATGTCTAAGGATAGGTTGTTTTTTTCCTTCCATTTCACATTTTCCCCTTTCACATATAACTTGTATTAACTTAATTTTGGTCAAGTTTTGGAGGTTGATGAATTGACAGAATGTACAGAACGTACTTTTGCTATATGCTTCGAATTTATCTCTACACATACTCTTTGAGCTGGTGAGTGCCACATTTCGCTCGGCCTCCTTGATATTGTGCCACACTAACATGTTGCTTTGATCTTTGAAGCGTTTAACTTGTACGCCAGCGGGTGGAGAGAAGTCTCTTAAAGGTAGTTTCAGAGATGGTCTTAGGGTTTCTACAGATCCAGTTTTTCACAATTGTCATTGTGTTGTGTGCTTTGGTGAGTTTCTAGCGCCACGTACATCGGGGGGCAGCATGGGATGTCCATTGCTGTGCACAGAGGATGAATTTGAGGGTAATGTAGTGGTTTCTGGTAAGGTTTTTCTGTCATCAGGTGGAGTGAATTCTCTTAAAGTTAGTATTGGAGATGGGCTTAGGATTTCTGCAGATCCGATTTATCCTAGCTACAATTGTGTTGTGCGCTCTGTTGAGGTTTTGGTGACAGATGCGTCGAGGGATAGCTTGGGGTGTCCATTTTTGTGTGCGGAGGATAAATTTGAGGATGGTGTAGTGGTTTCTGGTAAGATGATTCAGTTGAGTGATTTTGAACCTCTGGTTTTTTCCAAAAATGAGCATTTTGCGGCTTCTTGTGAGCTTTCTAGTTTCGATGTTTGGAATCCTAGAGTTCTTGGCTTGTGAAATATGTCTTTTGGCATGATTGAAGGCCCTGCTGGTAATGAGGGTTTCCTAAAAACGAGGCAGGCTGTTTTAGAAGCTGTTGGTGAGAATGTGTTTGGTGATCTTTCGCCTGTTCAGCTGGAGGTGGGGGTGAAACCGAAACGGGCCCGTCGGACTATCAAGAAACTTGAAAAACTGGTGCTAATGACTGTAGGGGAGGATGTTGGGTTAAATGAGATTGTCTTGACTAATGCGATGACCCTGGTTGGGCATTTCAGTGGGTGTAAATATAAATATGAAGGGTTAAATTTTTGGGTTGCTGAGGCTTGGAAAGATGTTATTAGTCGAATGCTTGTAGTTTACCTGCATCTGAGAGGATGGATCGCCTTCAAAATTTTCTCTGAGGTAGACGCAGATGTCTGGCGATGCGATAAAAATAGGTTTGTTAATCAAAAGGTGGATGGATTTATTTGATCCAAGATTCGAAAGGTATGATCAAGTGCCCATTTGGGATAAACTCCCCAATCTCTTGTTTGAATTCTGGTTTGTATATTTTTTTAAACTCATTCGTAATACGTTGGGAACCCACCTGGAAACTGATTTGTCTTTCTTGAAGTCTGGGGTTTGCTGTCTGGGTAGGGTTTTTGTGTTGCTTGATTTTTAGAATGGTCTTCCTACTGATTTAGTGATTAAAAGGGGTAGTTCTGAATTCAGTCCCCCCTTGGATTATTTGGGAGTCCCTTTTAGGTGTAATAGCTGCCATGTTTTTGGCCATTTGATGGGTGAATGCTCATTACTGTTTAACAAAAAAGCCTATTCTGGTTCTCCCCATAAGATTTGGCATGTTAAGAACAGAGGGTAGAATCCGGGGGTTAAGATGGGTTTTGATAATCTAATGGATTGGAGGATTTGAACCTTTCTCCCAAGGCTTGAAGTGATGAGGCGGTTTTAGGGTCTCACCCTATTTCTTTGATGCCTCTTAAACCTTTGTGTATTGCTTCTTTATCTGAGTTTGAAGGTCCCATGCGGGATAAAATTGTTGAGGGTTTTGCTGTGGGTTCTTTGTGTAACTCGGTCCAATATGATTTTGCATTGAGGGATTTTGGTTTGTTTATCCTCTTAATGGTTTTTCTGTAGTCAGCAAGGGATATTTCCTTCGGTCATGTTCGAAGGTTATCAAAGATGGAGGGTTTGGTTTAGATCGTGACCCTTCTAGGACACATCTCTCTATTTAGGGTAGTGGTGGTCATTTGTCGACTGTAATTTATGAAGTGAAGGTTGTTCTTGGGGCACTTAGAGTGGTGTATTCCCCCATAGAGTTTCCCTTATGATTACGATGACCCTCAATTGTAGGGGTTTGGCTAGTTTACCTAAAAAAATAGTTGTGCGAAGGTTGATTGATGAGTAGTTTTTAGATGTTATTTTCTTGCAAGAAACAATGTGTGATGGGAGTATTTTGGTGGGGGAGTTGGAATTGTTGTTAAAAGATTGGAAGTTTGTGTCAGTGGATGCCAAGGGAAAATCTGGGGTTCTACTTTTGGGGTGGAAGACTCATAATTTCCATTTACTCAATGCGTGGGCTTTGTGCTCTAGCATGTGTGCTATATTGTATTCTATTGAGTTGCAGATGGATTTATGTTTTATAAACCTTTATGGGCCTTATATTGATAGGGAGTTTTTCTAGAATAACGTGTTGGAAATGGAATGTTTTAGATGTCCAAAACTGGTTTTTGGTGGGGATCTGAATTTGTCCTTGGGTTATTCTGAAATCTAGGAAGTTAAAGCTTGCGTGGATGTTTTAACTGATTTCTTTATTAATCATTTGGAAGGACTTGGACTTGTGGATATTGTTCCCATGGTTTCACTTCCAACTTGGTCTAATCGACGAGTTAGTCCTGAGAGTATTTGTAAAATATTGGATCGGTTACTCATTTCGGCCAATTTTATGGATAGTGATTTTCTCTTTAAATAGTGGATTGGGTGTGGAGGAGATTTCGACCATCAACCTATTTATTTACAAATATTGACTAGTAATCTTAATGCTCATTGTCCCTTAAAGTTTAATGCCTATTGGTTAGCCAATGATGAGTTGGTTTATGTATTAAAAGCTTCCTGGGTAGTATATGATGCATGTTCAAAGGTTTCCCCTGCATCTCAGTTTGTTGTGAACCTTAAACAATTAAAAGAGGTGTTTATATCCTCATCGATGAAGAAAAAATCTCAAGACATTAAGGATTTAGTTGATATTGAATCTGCTATGAAAGATAATATTAATAGGATGGGTTTTGGTTTTATTTCAGAACAGGAAAAAATTTCTATGGTTGAGCTAGAAACCCGAAAGAGAACTATTTTATGTGATCGGGACAAGGAGGCTCGACAGAAAAGTAGGGTGTTATGGTTGTTATGTGGAGATGATAACACACCTTTTTTCCATAAATTTTCTACTCATAGGAAAAATATTAACTCTATTTGGAAAATTGAAGATGATAATGGTAATTTAGTTGAAGGTTTTGAGGCTATTGCTGGGGCAGGGGTACATCATTGTGAGTCTCTATTTCAGGAAGAAGCAGATCTTCATCTTCTTGAAATTGTGCAGAGTGATGATTATTTTCCTACATCTATATATGTGGATGAAATAGTGATCTTATGAAATCTGTTACTTTGTGAGAAATTCAGTTTATCCTATCCATTAGTAAAAATGATAAGAGCCCGGGGCTGAACAGGAATCTTGTAGAGGTTTATAGATTTCTATTTGATGTTTTGGGTGAGGATCTCCTGCGAGTTATTGAGCTTTCTCGGATAAGTGGTAAAATTCTTGTAGTATCATAGTTCTACTTTTATACCTCTGATTCCTAAGAATGACCATCCCATTTATTTTGAGGATTTCAGGCCTATTTCCTTGTGCAATTATATTTACAATATTATGGGTAAGATAATCTCTATTCAGATCAGAAAGGTTCTAGGTAGGTGTATATATGATGAGCAGTTTGGCTTTTTACCGTGTAGACAGATTCATGATGTTGTTGGGGTCATTCAGGAAGGAATGCATACTATTCATAGTAAAGGATTAAAGTCTGTGATGATAAAAGTAGATTTATCAAAAGCATATGACTGAGTTAGTTGGACCTATTTGCAGGTCATTCTCTCGAAAATGGGTTTTGCAGGGAATTTCATCTCTTTGGTTATGAGTATTCTTTCTTATGTATCTTTTTCCTTACTTATCAATGGAGTTGCAACAATTTTTTTCAAATCTGGAAGGTAACTTAGGAAAGTTTGTCCCTTGGCACCTTTACTGTTTCTTATTGTTTTTGAAGGTCTAGGTAGGGATCTTGTTTTTTCCAAAGGCTGTGGGAATTATCATGGTATATCATTTGGTAATGATATTGTCTTAACTCATGTTTTGTTTCTGGATGACATTGTTATGGTTAATGATGGCTCTGAGAAATCTCTCTCTACTTTGTATGAGATTTTAATGATCTTCTGTAAGGCATCAGGGATGAAGATCAATGATGATAAATCTTCTTTATATTCTTCTTGTTTGGAAGAATTAGAGGTTATTACTTTACATAATATATTTTCATTTTCTATTGACAAAATTGAGAATGGCATGAAGTACCTTGGGTTTTACCTTAAACCTTGTAGATATCTATTGAAGGATTGGGACTGGTTGATCGTTAAAGTGGAAAAAAGGATTAAAAACTGGAGCCTTCACTGCTTATCCAAGGGAGGTAAGATGATTTTGATTAATTCTATCCTTGAGGCTATTCCGGTCTACTGGATGCATTTCTAGATACCACTGGGGATTATTGAGAAAATCAGAAAGTTATGAATCAAATTTCTATGGTCTGGAAATAAGAATTCTTTTGGTTTACCATGGACATCATGGAAGTCTTTGGCAAGTCCAAAGTTTATGGGGGCTTGGGGACTGAAAGTGCCTACTATTTTTGCTAAAGCTCTTGTAGCTAAGAATGTATGGAATATCATACATGGATTGGGTCTTTGGATAAAAATAGCTGTTCAGAAATATATTCATCCATTGACCATTCTGGAAGGGATTAGATCTCCTGTTAAAAAGAAAAGATGCATATCAATATGTTTTAAAGTAGTTTTTTGGGAATTTGATATTATTGGAAATTTTTTGGTATGGAAGATCGAGAATGGAGCTACTGTTCGTCTTGGGGTGGATCCTTGGGTAGGCTTGAAATGGAGACATATCTTGCCTCCTTATGTTATTAAAAAATTGCATTTGGCTGGGTTTTTCTTCTTATCAAATATTGGAATACCTTGTTTGACTTGTCTGAGGATTCAGCAGTGGTTAAAAATGAAATCTGTTGGTTTTGTTGATCCTCAGGAGATAGCAGTGTGGAATGGATATATAGCTATTATTAAAGCTAGTAATGTGAGGATTTCTAATGATGATGATGCTCTGGTATGGAACCTATCCAAATTTGGTCATTATTCACCAAAAGATGGTTATGCACTGCTAATGTTGAATAGGGAGGTGGAATATTCCTCGTGGTGGAGAGTTATATGGAAACTTAAGTGTCCACTCAAGACCAAAATTTTCTGTTGGTTTATTTTATCTGATAAAGCTTTGACATGAGATGTTCTTGTTAAGAAAGGAAAACAAGGACCTGGTAGATTATTTTGTGCAAAATGGATGTTGAATCCAATTTTCATCTTGGGGTGGATTGTTACTTTACTCAGAGATTTTGGTTAATCATTGAGGACATATTAAAATTCAATAATCTTTGGATTCGGGAATCTGTGTCCGAATATTTGAAATTATGGTGTTTAAACTCGAAGGTTGCTCATATTAAATATTTACCTATTATTGTCTTATGGTTTATTTGGAAGGCCAAGAATTTGTCTTGTTTTTAAGATCTAACTTTGACACCAGCTCATGTTTCAAGTTTTAGTCTTGGTATGATGATGGCTCTCCCGTAGAAGAATGCAGTGGTAAATATAAGATGTATTTTTGTGGAAGTTATTGACAAATCCTTTGCATGGGTTTTTTTTTACGGTTCTATAGCTGGGGATCCTAAAATATGTGGATTTGGGGGCATGTTGTATATCTCAGATGAGCATTACTTCTCTTTTAAGGTAGGATTAGGTTTGGGTACTAATAATTATGGAGAAATTTTTGCTTTAAAGCTACTTCTCTTTTTGGCTAAGAGGAACTCTGGCTAAAATTCATATTTTCAGTGATTCTCAGTTAGTTATTAACTGGGAATATAGTAAGTTTAGGTTACTGAATTTAGATTTATCCATGATTCTTGAGAAAGTGAATAGACCTACTGACTATTTTGATTATGTGGTGGTCAAACATATATATTGCGAAAGAAATACTTATGCAGATGTTTTGGAAAAAGCTGGAGAGATGATTCTGGAGGGATTTTGGTTCATAAAGGAGCGTCGTGCAGATGAAGTTGTGGAAACTTATCAATTTTCTTTATCAATTGAGGACTACTGAGTCCATTTTGTTTCATGAAGATCTTTTTTGTTGCTGATTGAGGATGAAATAATTTCAGTTTTGATATATGGAACTGATGAGTCCAATATGCATATTGCAGATCTATATTCTGATTTGTGGATGAACTGTCTTCTTTTGGGTATAATGTTTTTTTTTTTTGAGGAAGAACTGTTTTGATAAACTTTAAATCCTACTGATTCTAGATCAACTGGTTGGTTTACAATTTTGTAAACATTATGAGAATGTATAACCGTTTTTAGTTTTGAGAAGTTTATGCTCGATGTAGAGCATTAGTGCTTTGGACTAAATTACCAACTATAAGATTGGGCTTTTTGTGTAAATAAACTTTAAAACCATCTATAAAATGTGAATATAAGTATTTATGAATTGTTTCTATAAAAACAAAAACTAATAAAATGTCTCTGATACTTTCAATAAATAGTGTAATAATGAGGATTGGGTATTGTTTGTAGTTAATAATTATTTTAATAGTTTTTTGAGAATATGGATAGTTTAGGCTTTCATTTTTCATTCAATCCCACCTATTGTCACTTTATCATTAAGGTAGCTTGAGAGTTAGGATTCGATCATGGATAGTTTTTGGTTGCTCTAATTCAACCGCACCTCTACAATAAACATTAAGTGTGTGTTTTCTTTCAATTCATTTAATGAAATAAGAATTCATGCATTATTTATTATAATTATTAAAAATATAATTTAAAAATCGAAATTGTAAATATGATTATATATATAGAAATTTTTTATTATTATTTAATCGTTATAATACATTCTAAATCGAATATAAAGAATGCATTTGGCTGTGAAAAAATCTAACTTATTTCAAATACATTTCAATTACACACCCCCATTTAAATCTAATATAGGTAATGCATTTGGTTGTTAACAAATCTAACTTATTTCAATACATTTTAATTACACACCCCATTTAGGAGAGTATTAATATACATGCTAATAACCAACCTTTGTAGAGATCTTAATGTCACTCAACCCCTCGATGAATACACTTGGTTAGGTAATTATTCTAAACAACAATTGTACTGCAAGGCTTTAAAGAAAAAAAATATTAAGAATAAATGAGCCTTTAGGTGCTTATGTTATACCATGAATGTATAACTATAATGACTTGGTAATTAGTTTAATGTTTGGGCCATCTTCACAAAACTATGTGGTTGGATGCATCTATTGACGCTTAATGGCCAGTTTACTTGTGATTCTACTAATTGTTAATAGTCATATCCTTGATTTATTTCATAAATAGGCATATCGTATTATGCTTAAATACATCTTCATTAAAATTTAAATAAGCTTTAATAAAGCTCTGGTTAAAGGTAGGGATAACAATTTGTTTGTTATTTTTTTATATAGTTTTTTTAATTAAATAATATTTCTTTTATATTTATATTAACTATAATAATTTAGTATAAATGACATATAAATAATAAATAATAAACTAATATTATTTAACTATACAATTATATATTTTAATCTTTATTTAAATTTGAATTATCTTTAAAAACAAATTAAATGACTGATAAAAATATAATTATACATTTTAATCTTAATTTAAGTTTGAACTATCTAAAAACAAATTAAATGATTGATTTGTGACTGTGCTAGTTTTATATTCTTAACTAATTATCTTATAGTACTAAATTTAAAAGGTATCAAAATGTTGAATGTTATTAAAAACCTACAGCATGGTTGGTTTGTGAGTGCTAGTTTTATATTCTTTAACTAATAATGATTGGTTTGTGATAGTACTAAATTTAAAAGGTATCAAAATGTAGAATGTTATAAAAAACCTACGGCGTGATTGGTTTGTGATTGCTATAGTACTAAATTTAAAAGGTATCAAAATGTTGAATGTTATAAAAAACCTACAGCATGATTGGTTTGTGACTGCTAGTTTTATATTCTTTAACTAATAATGATTGGTTTGTGATAGTACTAAATTTAAAAGGTATCAAAATGTAGAATGTTATAAATAACCTACAGCGTGATTGGTTTGTGACTGCTAGTTTTATATTCTTAACTAATAATGATTGGTTTGTGACTGTGCTAGTTTTATATTCTTAACTAATTATCTTACGGTACTAAGTTTAAAAGTATCAAAATGATGCTTTTGATAAAAAAACCCTTCAGTACTATTTAGACTTTTTGTAATTAGTAGTAAGTTTGAAAAGTATGACAATGTTGATTGTTATCGAAACCTAGATTATTATTTAGAATTTTGGACAATGAAATCGACATGAATGATTTTTTTTCAAATAATAAAAACTCTAAATCATTAGGTTTATCGTCATTGCTTACCAGAAATTCAAACTAGTGGAATTGGTTTTATATAATTTTTGATGGTGATCTACGAACAAATTTCATAAATTATGAGCTGTCTACCAATGGTTCCTGATTGCCAACCTGCTGCTAGATTTTGAGTGCACTTCCTTGTATTATTAGAGTGTATGCGTTTATACGGGGTCTATTTGTTAATCTATTAATATCTACAAACATCTAGACATAATATATAATTAAATCAATTGACTGCTTTATATGCCAGTACCCAAAGATTCGGAGGTTGAAAATCCCTGTCCATCTCCGAGCATGGTCTGTTGAGATTCTTTAACGGTAGGTACTGTTTGGAAACATTGACAGGAACAAGAAATCAAAGAATCTTGTTGCACGCAGTCATCGGATTCATTGATTTTCTTTGCAGCGGAGCGGACATGCAATCATACAAAGAAAAGAAGAGATGGACCCCTAGTGTTACAAAAAATTTTACAATTCGGTTGTTGTAGGCTGCATGTAGTTTATTTATCATGAAAGAAGAATACAGGTAGATATTACTCAGATTCGCCTCCATGTTCGGGAGATTCTTATGTCATTCATCCGTAATTAAGAACAATAGAATTAACTATATCCAAAAACTGGAATACTGCTCGTACAAGAACATTCACGCGGGACAGAACGTGGTCCCAAAAATTCAAGTAAAAGGCAAAACGCAGGTTCTGACAAAAATAAAAACAACAAGTTAAAAGAGAAAAATCCGGTCCCTTATTAAAAAGAGTGTGATGTACAATAAAATAATTTGTAATCTGAAACGTTTAATATTAGGAGCAGTTGGTGAGTCACTCAAAACAACAAAATATAATTAAGTTCCTTCTTATATATTCAAGACCAGGAAGGAGCCTCACAGCGTCCAGGCACTATATCAGTGCATTAAGCCAAAAACAAAATAATAACTCAAACAGATTTCGGGTGTGCTCCAAATTTCAGACCGGAGGAGATTCTTGAAAGAGAGGCTGCCACCGTTTGAAATATTTGAGGCAGGTGGTTAAAAAAAAAATATAAATGGCCCTAAGAGATATCTCCACCATATCATGATGCCTTAAATCACATGTTTGTAATTAATTTCTAACATTCCTCTTACTATGACCTAAAATGTATAGACTACAATAAAAACAATTCATAATATCTACTTGTCTCAGTCTCAACCAAACATACAATCACACTTTTATTCTTCTTCCTTCATAACCTCCATACAAGGCCGTTGCTCTTTGGCCCATGCTCTTTAGCTTCAACTTGATTTTCTTCTTTGTCTTCATGATTTTCTTTCATTATTTAATCCTCTCCATATCATAAATAACAATTTTTTTATTTTCTTGCTTACACATCAACCTCATAACCCCTTCAGTTCCATATAACGCTACATTAGACTTCAACGGTTCCAAATGGTGTAATATGGGAATATTGAAATCCTACTTGTTGTCTTCAGTTTCCTCACTGTTGTCACAGAATATGGCGATATTCTTATTGATATAGAGTAATGATTGCTAGACCAGTAAACCCACGGGACTCTTTCCCAAAGTGTCATGCCAGGCAGGGCCCCCTTTCTTTACAGTTCTTTGATCCACAAAAAATATTCAGACCAACCACCAGAGGTTTACCCAGTGTAACTTTCCTATATATATTTTTTAATAGAACCAGCTTTCTCATGGTACTCATAAGACCAATTTGTAAGGTTAAAAAAGGCTTAAAGATATACATGTTTTAATACCATGGGGGATAAATGTTAAAAATCCACACTAACAACGCACAAGAGGTAAAGAACATATGCACATGCTACTTGAATAATCTTTTTAGCGTAGTGTCTTGGGGGGAGATGGGGTCGGTCGTGTTTCCCTGGGCATGGAATAATGTAGAAGAAGAATAACCTGGACCTGTTCCATCAGCCATATCGGCACCAGGACAAGGTCATGCATATGAGATGGATACGGTGGTGTAGACAAGGTAATGGCGATGGAGATTGTGAGGGTGATTTTTAAAGGCGGTGATAACAACTTCATAATAAAAAAAATAACAATGGTAGCTTCAAAAAAAAATGTGCAAGTGCTTCAAGGATTCCAATGCCCTCAATCTCGTCAGTTATTTCCGCAAAACCCGGGAACAAACCCTAATGATATGAGCAGAAAATCTATAATAAAGAGTTAGTTAAGCTATCAGATAATATTTGACTGCTTCAATGCCTTTGATGGACTACTTTTCCTGTTTTTGGCCAAGGATTTTGTATTATTGAAGGGAACCAACACTCTTGGTAACCAAGAGTCTTTAATGTAATGTATTTGAGTGCTTCAATGCCTTCCATGGACGATTTTCCCCTGTTTTAGCTTGGTACTAGTTTCCCTAATTTCTAGCAAAGGGGTTGGATGTTGTATTTGTTGGTATGTGCAAGTGTTGTCGAATCCATCATTGTTTTTTCGAATGAAATTGGGTTTGAATTTTGTCCAGCTGTGTATTTTATTAAGGATTTTTCTATTGAACACCAAGTATCATCCCAGCTGAGGGAGATATATTCCCAACACGTATTATAGACTTGGATTCATGTAAATGAACCAGTCGTCATAGCCCTGCTTCCTCCATTCTATATGATCATTCCGCAATAAAAATGGCTCCGTTTAGATGACATTAATACATTTAAGCTCATAATGCATCCTCCAAACTATGAAAAACTACCCTAGCAGGATGAGTTTTGTCAACTTCAAGGGTAGAGATCATATCATTTCGAGGTCAATTAGGATCGCCAATATCAGCAAACCGTTGGAATAAAATTTCCATTAAATATTTCACACTTCAAAAGGTCACTCTCTATATTTTTGTGAATGCTTTGGCTGAACAATTCCATTGAACAACCACCATCATCTGTCTAAGCAAGCTATGATTCATTTCAAACTCTAATTGATTCCAATTACCCTGCAAACTCCTCCAAATTAAGATCGATGGAAACCTTGCAGAGTATTTAGGAGTCGAGGTATGTGGCTATTAAATGTAAAACTTCCTGGAGCCATGCACCCAAGCAGATAAGGAACACTTGAATTGTTTTGAATGAATACCTATAGCTTGTAATTATGAGATCGGATTGATTCTTATCCTAGCCTGTAGTAACTTTGTGGAGGATCTTTAAAATACTCAGGAGTGGAAATATGAAAGTATAATGAACTTAACCGACCACAGATCATTCAATAGAATTCATCACGGTTACTAAGATACTATTCTTGATTAACAACAACATCAAATCTATCTCTAAGTATGCATGACATGTTTGTTGTTCTTGTACATTGTGAATTTGATAGAAATACAATAAATTTCAACGTGAAAGATAATTACTCATCACATCAAACATCAACTTCTTTCTAACATGAATGGATGTTCGACTGCGATGACAGTCATGTATTTTTCCCATGAAATTTGTATTGGTGTTTAGTATTTGGAACACGTTACACAGTGAAGGTGCTCCTTTAAATTCTATTATATTATCTGGTAGCTCCCTTCTATTTTCTATTTTGATGTTTTACGTGGTAATGAAGTTAATTGCCGTTTCATTTACTTTCTGATTCCTGCACCTTTGAATGTAATGTATTTGAATTTATGATGTAAAGATTCATAGTTGTTTCTTTTACAGAAGCACATTTTGCCTTTGCTGCATCTGAACTATGGAGATTTCTTTCTTGTTCTTGAAAGTGATGTTGAGGGTGACTCGGTGAACTGTGGTATTTGTCGCCAAAGGGCACACCTTGGGTGTGGCAGATGGATTGGTCTTGGTGCATTTAAGGTTATTATTCCCTATATAAACGGTCCCAATTTGCCTTTTTATTGACAGAAATTCTCCCCATGAATCATAGTTTTCACTGTTTCTTTATATGCACATTTGACATGCATGTGGTAATGCTTTGTTTTTTCATGTTTTTATGCATGTTGTATTTGAATTTATGAAAATAAGTTTTACAATTCAATTATTTTTCAAACATGCTAACCTCAGATATGAAAGTCAAAATAACAGTTTTAGGCTCAAGGAATAGATCAAGAAAATAAATCTGAATAAAGGTATAAACTCTATCATGAGTCCATCATGTGCATTACATTAGTTATAAAACCCATGGAAAAGTAAAACAAGAAACTTGACTGACTGGGGAGAGCGCTTTCCTGTCCCGTTACCTGATGAAGTAGGTCACGTATTCACCCATTTCTATATCATGCTTATTCAAATTAATCTATCAAAGCGTACACCAGTCTCCACGTGACCTATCAAAGCACGTAGCTTATCCCTTATTTACGTTACTATGGTTTCATCTTTTATGCATGTTGAAACGATTATACCTGTTTCTACTATTGGTTTCACTATAATATGGATTTCAGTAGGAATATCAACGAATACTTCATTAATTGAAGTTACATTATTTTCCATTTTTATTGATACTCTCTCTAGATGTAGGGATGCAAGGGATAGTGGCTTGATACTGATGCTTCTAGTAGTACTAATGGTTTAGGATCATTAACAGAATGCTGCTGTTGATGGGCTGACTTCTTCCCGAAAGATAAGCTTGAAATATCATTACAAACATAAAACCAAACCAAAATCAAAGAACATGCAAGGAGCTCATTGTTACTAGGAGAAGTACACACGGGTCTCATAGGATATTGTAACTACACATAATGCTCTCTTATATGAGGATAAAATTCCATATTAATATATATATATATATATATATATGAAACATGACAAAGAAACTAGTTCCCTCAGCTTGAATTCAACAAATAAGGTTCATGGTAATAGGAAGTTATATTTTTTTCTGATTTAAACCATCAATTGTTAGTGTTTTAGTTTTAGTTTTTTCTAATTGTCTTCCATTTTAAGTTCCAGTAATAAAATTCAATTTTTGGCATGAATAGAAAGATTAACTATCTTTCTATAATTTCTGGGTGTTTTTTCACAGGTTGTGTTGCTAGTTATGGAGGTAAGGGCCATATTTTCACCATTTTATAGTTTTTTGTTACATGACTTCCATATGGATCAAATAAAGAGACAAAATTGTTCAGTTTTCAATGATATGTATTTGTTTTTTCTCATCCTCAAACCCTAGATCTATTAAATCCTTTTTTCTGGAGCTCAAACTGTTGTTTTTTGGCTCTTTATATGCTTGATCGGTTGTATGAATGGATGTTTGAGGGCTTCTCTGTCCGAGATCCTTATGCCCAAACTTAATTTTTGTTATTGTTCTGCATCTATTTTTATATATTTTGTGGCGGCATTTGATGATGTGTATACAAAGGGGACCGGTGAAAGGAATCTCGTTGAAGCTTGAAAAGGATGAATGAGAAAGAAATATGGACTTCGTTGCCAAGGAATCTACTAGAAGTTATTGAGGTATTTTCTTAAAATCGGCTTCTCTCTTGTACCCATTCATGTCTTGACATTAAATTTATTCGCACATTACTTATCAAATCTATATTTGTAATATGTGTTGGGGGGCCTTTTCACGTTTCATATTCCATAAAACATTCTACGAAGAGGTGTCATAGTTCTCGTGAATTTTGATGTTTTTAGTAGCATAGATTATTAGTATTTTCTATAGTAGCATGTTTAGCGGATGCATATGGTATGCAATTTTAACTTTTGGTCTTTGTTAATGGTTTATCGATTTTGTGTTTCTAATATGTGTTGGGAGCCATTGTAATCCATTTTTATCATCCCCCAGTCCGTTAATTTTTCTGTTACATGTTTAATAGTGTATGTTATGATAGTTTGCTTGGTGGAAATATATTTAATGCATTTCTACATTTTTTCATTGTGAATAACTTTGATTAAACTGTTGCATATGTATTGGAACATGAAGATCAATATATCATTCATGAACCAATGGCCCAGACATGATTCCCCAAAAAGTCATCCATTTGTGGATTGGATTCAAGCCTTTGGGAGTGATGCAGGCAGAGGATCGTCCATAGTTTCAGAATAGAATTTCATATGTCATAACTAGTTCAAGGCCAGTATTGCTACTTCCCTTTTCTTCATAGGATGAAGTTTAGGTATCATGCTTTCTCAAAGCCGGTCAAGCTTCATTATCCTAAAATTGTGAAGAAGCGTAAAAGCATGGTAGTTCTTTATTTTTTTATGTCAAACTTTTGTTGTAATGTTGGCAGTCACATTTCCTACAATGCTCTGAAAATTATCAAATAAGACAAGTATCCCTTATCCGAAAATATAAGGTGACTAACATAAATTAGTGCCTGAAACCCATCCAAAACATAGCGTATTTTAATGTCAAACTGATTTTGGTTTTCATAATGCACAGAGTATCATGATTTAGTCGCATTTTTTTTTGGAAAATTGGTCATTGTATAAACTTCTCTAAATTTTATATAAAGCATTGTAAATAGATTTTTAATAAGTTTAATTTTGTTTATCCAAAAAACACTTTCAAATCTTAAAAATTCTAGAAATAAGTTTTTATTTCTTCCAGTTTAAGGTAGGGGATTAACAATACTCTTTCTCAGATTGTAGTAAGATTTGATTTTAGATTCCATAAAAGTGATACACCTAGGTTTTTTTTATTGGTTTTGTTCCAAATTTGAAATAAAAAATTATATATATGTACGTACATATATATATATATACAGATATATATATACACGCATACTTAGTAATAAATCAAAATCAATTTAAAACTAGTAACCCATGCATTCCATTTTCCACAAGTTCTTTGTTTTAAATGGTAGCCTTTATTATGTCTCCATCTCCATCATCTTTCTTTCTTGGTTCATAATAAGCCAAGCCAGACAAAGTGCCAACATATAGAAAGGAGGAGCAAGCCATCCAGATACTTGACTTAGTTGGCACTTTTCAGATCCTTCATAAACCTCTTATTGCGGTCAAAAGCATGCATAAATTCTCTCCAAGTAGTCCTAGATAACAAATTCTGAATAGTTACTTTTACAAATATGTTGGAGCTCTGTTGAACAAGAAAAATAAAGACATTTTATTATTATGTTAATAACATGTTGCACATTGCAATATCTACCGACTTTTTCCAATTCTTTAGGCTTTCTTATCCTTTTTCATAAACCTCTTTGTTATGGCGTTGTTATAGAATTGAATGTACCTATCAATTTGTTGTTGATTATGACTGAGAGACATTTCACGATGTGTTAAGAATCTTGGGAATTCTCTCCTAGTTTTAATCTCTTCAAATTTCAGACATGAGGGAATGCAAGTTGGCTAAGACTCATAAGGAGTTCTTATTTTTGGGTTTATTGTGCTTTCTTCTTGGTTGGGTGTTTCTCATGATATGAAGTTTGAATTGTACTTGATGCAATTCATGACTGTATTTTTTTTACAATTTTAATGGGTGGGTTAATTTGAACATAAGTCTATTCCTAATGTTAGTTGGAAGTTGCGTTGTAAATTGAAGGAAAATGGGGAATTAATGTGGTTGATATTGTGATTCAAGAGGCTTCATTAAATTGCCAATAGACAGTTAGAACATATTCTAATATTGTTAGATGTTCCAGATTTCAAAAAATCATTCTAGCAAGGTACCCTTCCTTTATAAAATGTTGGCAAAAACATTTGTTTGGAGTCTTGGACACTTTTTACTTTACATAGTCAAGGCTTGTACCAAAATTTTAAGGATAAAAAAATTTGGTAAAAAGAATTATATGTCTATGGGGTACAAATGATTCTAACATCTTTCATTTTTGGAGAAGTGTTGCACCTTTCCGAAACTATTAGTCTCTTATTCATCCTCATAGTTTTGGGTTATTGATGTGGGAAATAGTTATTCTTGCTGATAGTTATGCTTTCAATGTGGGTTATACATAATCCATATTTCTTACTCTTTTAGAGATGAAATTTCATGGACTAGTTCGAAGGTTTGAAATTGTAATAAATATTCCATTGAATGAGTAGATAGCCTTGCTTTGACAATGCATGTTATAGTGCTTCCTCAATTTTTTAATCAATCATTCACATGATACTCTCGCGTCCCACTGTTTAATTTGTTTACTTAATGTTCTATGTTGGTCAATTGAGATGCCCTTTATTGCTTGGAATCAAATGCAAGCATCTGCATAATTAGCCATCTGTACCTTATAATGTTCACGATCATGATCATGATATTTTCTATTGACAAGGTATCTTGGGTGCATTTCAGTGGCGGATAGGAAGTTTTTTTCTAGCTCCTTGCTCTTACCAAGGAGGTGTACTGCTTTGTGTGGAAATCTATCATTTCATCTTTTGTACTATAATAGTCATTTTTGTCATTATTTTCATTGCTAGTTGTGTCTTCTCTTTGGTCTTGATAGATTGATTTTTGTGTAGTGGTCACGCTTCATGGCGTTGCAGTTATCAAGTGATTGTGTTATTTGCAAAACCAACTAGATTGCTTTAATATTAGCATATGTAGGTTTCTTTTGGATCTTTTGAGTGACAACCTCCTATAATGAAAATATTCCTCAACAATCCATTGTTGTCAATTGAATTACAAATCTAAGGACATCTAGCCAGTGTTACATGGGCCGATATTACATGGGTCCATGCTCCCCTTACTTCCCATGCTCTTAGGACTATGAAAATATTCCTCAACAATCTATTGCTTTCAATTGAATTACAAAGCAAAGGACATCTAGCGAGTATTACATGATGGCATGCTCCCCTGGCTGCCCATGCTCCTAGGACTAAGAAACTTCATGGGAAAATTTTCCTTGTGCTCCTTTTTCCGGGGGCTCGGAGAAAAAACACTAACAAACGTTTTACCCATAAAGGGTAAAATGCATTTATTTATTTTCATTCTTTGAGGAGGATAATTATAGTATGTTTTTTTTATGCTCAAAGTTGTTGAAAGATCACATATACTATCGATGTTAATTTCATGGGATACATACATTAATGAAAGGCTTCCTGTTCCTCTTTCCTTTCTTTTTTATTTTCCAAATTTCTTTATGGATTAAGTAGTTGGAATATTAATTTTAAATATTAAGAATTTAGTCAAAATTTCAATTATTTTGTTAATACTCAGTTTTTTTAACAATGCAAACCAAAAATTTCTTCTCTTAACTCTCCATTCTAAGTTTATTAACTATGGAGAAGTTCATGCATTCCGTTTATCAAATTAAAATATGTTGCACCCTCCAAAACAGAGTCCAAATTACACTGATCGTGATGGACTTTCTTTCTATTCATATCTATGCTAAGATCAAAGCTATTTTTCAACAAACTATGTGGGTATTTTAACCCCTGTCCAGATCTGTCAATCGAATTAAACCTTGCAAATTAAGCAAGAGAATATCTATGAATATATTGCACATCTACTATTATTTGGTGTGTTGTATTCTCAGCTATACTCTAAATCAATATGTTGGTGTTCCTATATTAACCATGGCATTTCTTTAAGGTGTTATTAATTAACATGACATTTCTTTTAGGTTTTTCACAACAATATACATCTTTTATTTACTAGTTTAAAGTGCACTAGCTTAATGGTACAGCGTCTTCTTTACAAAGTAGAAGATTGGTGGTTCAATTCCACCGTGTCCTTCCAAAAATAAATACACTATAGGATATTGTAGTTAATTTTTTAAGAAAATAGTGTTTAGAGAGACAAAAGAGGGTATTGAAATAATATTTGTATAAATTGTCTATTTACATAGATGGGGATATTAAGACAATATTTGAGACAATACTTTTGTAAATTGTCTCAAATTAAGACAAAAAAAAAATTTGTATTGTCTTAAGTATTGTCGTTAAGCTGGTGTCTTAAATTATTGTATTAAATGTAAGACAATTTATTGTCTTAAATTTAAAACAATAGTTTAAGACACCCACTTTAGTACAATGCATAAGACAATACACAATTTTTTTCGTCTTAAGTTGAGACAATTTACATAAATATTGTCTTAATAACCCCCTCTTTGTACTAGTGAATCTACATAACAACACCCTAAAACAAACAAATACCCAAATGGATGGAAATAACTTTTACAAAGTATTACTTACTTAGGGGACAACTTGGATTCATTTAGCTTTAGAATCTCCACTACAAACATATCCCAAATGGATATTGAAATTTCAACCATAATTAACACCCCCACATGCAAACACAAACATGTCAGGAAAGGCTAAATGAGAGAGACTAACTTGGGATTTCAAAAAAGTTCAACTAGTAGAGTGAACCACTTTCCAGATTTTGACACTTGATGAAGTTTCCTACCACTTCCTAGAGACAATCCATATAACTCTCAGCCTAGAAAATACCTCTATGAGCTAGGGCACGCTCTCCTTTCCATTGTATTAAACCTACAATTCAAATATTAAGATTAGTGGGTCAAAATCAGTAAGCTAAACCAACATGGAACTACAAACCAGAAGTGGCATACAAGTAAGGAAAGAGGGAAGGAAAGAAATTAAAAGGAGCTAGGAAAATTCACTTCATAAACCAAACATTGTTTTAGTTAAGAAGATCAAATTCGTTGGGGAAAACTTGGTAGTCTTCATGCATGAAACACACAATAAAATATATCCAAAATGGTAATCCTGAGATCCAATGACTTCTAGAGGATTAAAGAACCAAATATTCATATACAACACACTCAGAAGCAATAGAAATGAAGCAATCAGAAATATAATTTTTATAACTCATGAAAGTGTCTAAAAGCTATTTATAATGGAGATATTAGTTTATCTTATAGAGGAGAGGTGAGAAAAATACCTAGCTAAAATGATGAAGGGATAACATTAAACATTGAAACAAGATATCAATGGATAAGTTAAATTCTCATTTTTTATTTTTACAAAATGATGCAAATGACTTTTTGATGAGGGGGGTGAATTACCTCATTGAGTACATTTGATTAATAAAATTTCTAAGTGATAACATGTATGCCATTTTTGGGGCCCTTAAGGGATCTCTTTGTTGATCCTTTCCACATTTTACTCCACCTCATCACTTAACATGTGCCTCTCATGAACGAGTGAAACCACATGATGGACAGTGAACCCCACTAAGTGTGCCATGATAGAAGTCAAGTAACAAAATGTTGTGATGCCAAAGAAATGATGGAAACGTGACTAGGGAGAGAATCCAATATTATCTAACTCATTAGTTTTCCTTTGTGTAACACGTGGAAAATGAGAGATTAGTGACAAAAAAATGACCAAAATCTGCATATCAATGACCACTTTTGGTTTGGCAATCGCTGGTGGCTAATTTACGATCTTCTATTACGCGATCAAAATTGGTCATTTATATCTTGTCAGTTGGTCATTAATTTGGTCATTAATCTGGTCATATTTGAATCAATGACCAAATATATGACCACATTTATGACCAAATTAATGACCACATGGCAAACTAAGAATATGACCAAATTTGGTCGCGTATTAAAAGACCATAATTTAGCCACCAAAACTGTTTTTTGGTCAATGATATGTGAATTTTGGTCATTTATATCTCATTGTTTGGTCACGTATCTCTCATTTTTTTGTTATTTTATATATGAATTTTGGTCATTAATCTCATTTATTGGTCACTAATTTAGTCATTTTTAGTGGTTTTATGCGTGGTTATTATATTTTAGTAGTTTTAATGGTGTCCATTATTAATCAATATAATTTTTTAATTTGATATATCATGTTTAAATTAAAAAGAGAATCATTCATTATTTATCATCTTCTAATACACATTTGAATTATGCAAATATAAAGTGCACCTATATAAGTTTTAAACTGCACAAATTATATTATATGAAATGTCAAGTATTACAATAAATGAGTTTCTCAAAAACTACCTCCATATAAATTTACATGAAAATCATCTAGTACACCGATGACTTTTCAAAATATTACATTGGCTAAACCATTCCAATTGTACTTGGTTGCTAAGCCATACTTGGATCCCGCGATAGATTCAAAACCATACTTAGTAGCTTGAAACCCTTAGCAAGAGGCTCTTCATACTTAATGGAAAAGCATCAGCAACAGAATCTTCATGCCCAATGGCCCACTTTCTGAGTTTTCTATCTGCGCACGTGCTTTTGTATCTGCACTGGACGTGCTTCTAAGCTTTATATCTGTGCAGATGCTTCTAAACTTTCTGAGCTTTATATATGCACATGTGCTTCTGTATCCACATTACAGCAGCCTCCCTCTTCATGTTTTTACAAAGCTTGCAAGTAAGGTTACCTGCAAACAACACATGTTAAGCAATAAATTGTCATGCTTGGTAAAAATAAAAAACAAATAACTAAAAAATGTACATAGTAATTTCACAAGATTTAACATGTCAAAAAGAAACAATTCCAACAAAAATTATATACGTGCTTACTATAACAAATACAAAAACACTTCTAATACCTATGAAGGAAGTCCAACTCCATTGTATTGCCTAGTAGCTCTCTCATGGATATGATGGCTTTCGTAAAAGTTGAATACTTGACAACCTGATTGGGTTTTTACAAATATTCTGAGACATTACTAGTAGTTTTCATCTCCCTAAAATTTACTAGGAACCTTTATTTTAGTAAAAATGCGTTAGGGTTACATACAATGGGATGTAGAATTATTTATCTCAAGAAAATGTTTTCAGAGTTGCAATCATCTCTTGGATGCTAAATTTTTTTTTATCATCACTTACAGTAACTGTCACTATATTTGGACTTTGTGAAGGGAAAACATCTCCTCTTCCATAGATGGAAGGACTCCTCCCCATATTTTCACTTCCATCATAGACAATCCCTCTCAATATCAGTGTCTTATGCATTCTTCCAATCATCTCTTCATAGATTGTATCTCGTTCCCCCCCAGAAACACATACATATTGGCTATATCCGAGCCCCATCGAACATACATGTACCTGCAAATCACCAAATCTAACTTTTAGTAATAGAGATTTCGCTCAACAAGAATTTATTGCATGGGCTCCGTTTGAGCCAGAAGTGCTTAACATGCACTTGCCAAAGACCAAATCCATCCAATTAAATTTAGAGGCAAAGAACTATCTAGAATTTTATCACCTTAAAGATTGAGATCTTGAAGCATGAAGAGGTAACACACACAGCCGAGAACAATTTTGAGAGTAAAGCACATGGCATCTTAAACCTCTCATTCTCAATTGCCATATGAGCTCATGTGCTTTGGGTGCCTGGAAAGATAGTACCCAAGTAAAATCCAAAAATTATAGCCAGAAGTGCTTAACATGCACTTTCCAAACACCAAATCCATCCAATTAAATTCAGAGGCAAAGAACTATCTTGAATTTTATCACCTTAAAGCTTGAGATCTTGAAGCATGATGAGGTAGCACACATAGCCGGGAACAATTTTGAGAGTAAAGAACATGGCATCTAAAACCTCTCATTCTCTATTGTCATATCAGGTCATGTGCTTTGGGTGCTTGGCAAAAGAGTACCCAAGTAAAATCTTAAAAAGATGATTGGACTAATCAATATTCAATGATAGTCCTAAATCCTGATTCTATTATACTAATAGAGAGTTTTCATGGCTCCCTAATATTTGTAACAAATAAAGTTAGCTATTGTACTCCTTTCTAAAAAATTGTTAGCAACGCCATTTTAATGTCCTACAATTGGAGCTAGTAAACAGGTGCCTTAATCAACAAACAATATTTTTCTAGATTTTCAGGAGGCTGAATACCACTCCTATAGTGACATAGAACATATACCAGTTACTAAAAATGACATATAGAATTGAAAATTATAGTGTATATATTCTTGACTATATAGGCCAAGCAATGGGGGTTAGATGCTTCAGCATCCTCCACTAGGAATCGAGAATTTTGTGGACCTCTAAGTTTTCTCATGATTTTTTCTCAGCCGCTCTGCACCACAATGATAATCGATATGAAAATGATAATCTGGATCTAGTTATATGGGTGAATCTAGACTATCACCAGCTATATATAGAAGTTGGCTCCCATTACTGCAAATTAGACCATCAAATGCAGACAATTTTACTCCAATATACTGAAGCACAAAAAGGGTTTCTAAAACTATCCATGCAGTTGATAAGATGAATCCAGGAGATGAGAAGTTTCTAGTAGAGCGAACTGCATTCATAATATCTTGGATAGTAATAGCTAGTTTACTAACAAGGGGTTCCCCACTAGCATCGTAGTATTCCATTGCAATATCAAATAGATACTTTCTTCTCCTGAGAGTTAGTTTCCCTATAGAATTAAAGCTATTATTTCAATCGATATTTTGTTTTTCCTGTATCATTTGTTTCTCGCATTTTATATTGACTATTCTTAGTCTTCTCTATGATCATCCTAATGCGATAAGAAATACCCTCCCCATTATCTTCATTTTGAAGAAGCTTATCAAGTTCAATGGTGTTATTAAGTGAATTTGATCAAGAAGGTTTATATGCATATAATGAAAGTCTAAGGGATGTATCTAGGTCATCCTTGAATGAACCAGTGTCTGATTCAGAATCCATATTTTCATTGAATTCATTTTCACTCTGCCATTGTGGGTGTCTCATTTTGCATTGGTAAATCCTTCACAATTATATTTTACAATGTTGTGGCCAAGAATAGAGATGAATGTTCTTCAGACCATTTTGCCTACATTCAGCCCATAGGTTCTTATCAGCTACTAGTCTGTACAAAGCAGCTGCAATTTCCTTGTCATTATGCAAATCTACCAGCAAACCATTCTTCAACGTCTGCACAAGAATGAACCAATTTGTAAGAAAATATTAAAGAGTGATTGATGACGTTAGATCCAATCAGAATTTTAGTTTTGAAGGTATAATTTTCAATATACCTGTTTAATGTCTACATGTCCTCCATTCTGTGGAAACCATAGGCAATCCATGTGTAGCTTCCTGCATTTAAATAAAGTGGGAGAATGACATGATTTATTCTTTTTACAAAACCAAAAATGCTTTTAGATCAAATTTTTAGGTCAGAGACGTTGATATTTTGAATCGTAAAAATATTAAAATCTTAAAATATTCAAAATCATTTCATCTTAAAGATCAAATTTTCTTCCAATAAGAAGAACAATAATGGATAATTTCTTTTATAATTTGATAGGAAGTTTTATAAAACTTGGTTTTTGCAACAATACTATATATACCAGCAACTTCTGATTACTTGTGATGTTTGGGATATGCCACTTCTCCAAAGAGATCATTCTTATCAATAAGCTTCAGGACAGTGGTCAGTACAGTGGCACTTTCGGCAGATAGTTGATCAATATTGTCTCGATTGCTCATAATCAACATCTACAATTTTCAAATGGATAACTAAAATATAAGTTATACATAAGAAGGGAAAAACATACCTCTAAAGAAAAAGTTAAATTTAGAAATTAAAAGAAGAAGTACCAAGTTTTCCAGCTTCCTCAACTTGGAACATTCACCAAAATTTTTGACTAGAGTGGCCATGTTCTTCTTGGGATCAAGTGGAGCAAGAGCCAAAATAATGGGTTTTGAAGGATTCTTCAAAAACTGTGGGATTGAAAAAACAAAAAAATGCTATTATGTAGTGTGACAACTATAATTTTTCAAGTATATGCAATCTTAAATGGTGGAGAGTAATTAAACCTTGCCCTGCCACTTACCTCACCCCATAAAGGAGACTCAAGCAATTGAGTAGAATCATTATCTGAATCATTATCTATGTTTTCATCTTGCACTATAACATTGCTGAAGTCCATTCCAGGAGGTATAACCTGCAGGCTACAACAAAGTATATGTATGATGATAATTTTCCTTCGCTTATGACAGCATGTACACCTTTCACCCAAGAAGCCCTGAAATAATTATCAATGCAGAATAGGATTTCCACATTCAAGAATGAAACATACTGGCTACAAAGTTAAATAAGCAGATGTGTGAAGCCCAAGGTAAGAAACTAATAAAAATGAAATTTAATTTCAATGCGAGTGTGATTCTTTGCATGTACCATCATTCAAGGCATATAATGACCATAACAATTGACACCATGCTTGGAACAACTTTTTTATTCAGTTCCAAATCAAAACCATCATGCATGCCCCATTGGTCTTCAATTTCTTGCCTTGTAATTGTGACCACAAGCTCAGCAGAATCAATGCACAATTCTTCAGCTTCAATCCTAAGCATGATTATAGGTGGAAGGACTCCTCCCCATCTTTTCACTTCCTCTCAATATCAGTGTCTTATGCATTCCTCCAATCATCTCTTCATAGTCTGTATCTCCTTTTTCCCCAAAAACACATACATATTGCCTATATCCAAGCCCCATCGAACATATAGGTACCTGCAAATCACCAAATCTAACTTTTAGTAATATATATCTCGCTCAACAAGAATTTATTGCATGGGCTCCATTTCAGCCAGTGCTTAACATGCACTCTCCAAAGGCCAAATCCATCCAATTAAATTTGGAGGCAAAGAATTATCTAGAATTTTATCACCTTAAATCTTGAGATCTTGAATCATGAAGAGGTAGCACACACAGCCGAGAACAATTTTGAGAGTAAATCACAAGGCATCTTAAACCTCTCATTCTCAATTTCCATCTCAGCTCATCTGCTTTGGGTTTCTGGAAAAAGGACCCAAGTAAAATCTTAAAAAGATTATAGGACTAATCAATATTCAATGATAGTCTTGAATCCTGATTCTATTCTACTAATACAGAGTTGTCATGGCTCCCTAATATCTGGAACAAATAAAGTTATCTCTTGTACTCCTTTCTAAAAAATTGTTAGCAACGCCATTTTAATGTCATGCAAGTGGAGCTAGTAAATAGGTGCTTTAGTCAACAAACAATATTTTTCTAGATTTTCAGGAGGTTGAATACCACTCCTATAGTGACATAGAACATATACCAGTTACTGAAAAGGACATCTAGAATTGAAACGTACAGTGGATATATTCTTGACTGTATAGGCCAAGAAATGGGGGTTAGATGCTTTGGCATCCTCCACTGGGAATCGAGAATTCTGTGGACATCTCAGTTTTCTCATGCTTTTTCTCAGCCCCTCTGCACCCTAGCGATATTCGATATGAGAATTATAATCTGGATCTAGATATATGGTTTAATCTAGACTATCACTAGCTGTATATAGAAGATGGCTCCCACTACTGCAAATTAGAGCATCAAATGCAGACAATTTTACTCCAATAGACTGAAGCATAGAAAGAGTTTCTGAAACTATCAATGCAGTTGATAAGATGAATCCAGGAGATGGGAAGTTTCCAGCAGAGCGAACTGCATTCATAATCTCTTGGATAATAATAGCTGGTTTACTAACAAGGGGTTCTCCACTAGCACGATGTCTGAGTTTTTTATTCAGTCCCAAATTAGAACCATCATACAGGCGCCATTGTTCTTCAATTTCTTTCCTTGTACTTGTGACCACAAGCTCAGCAGAATCAATGCATAATTCTTCACCTTCAATCCTATGCATGATATTATAGCTTGCATTGATATCCTCCTTGGAATGCAATCCTTGTTTCAATATTTGTTCTAGTTTATTTTGGCCTAGAGAATGACTTGTCAAAACCATTGGAACGTTCAGAGCACCAGAAAGAAGGCAAATAGCATCCCTTGCATCTACATAGTGGCCACTGATCGCATGAGGCCATACATATCTGCCTTCTCCAATCAGATCTCCCAATGCTTTGGAAATTTTGAGAATATGACCCAATGCTCCATCTACAAACTCTGGAATGTATGGCCACAATAATTCTTTCTTCATATTCTTTTCTTTGCATCCACAAGGGATTCAAACTATGTATTCCCCTATGCTCTCATGAATTTCTTCATTGTGATCAGAATTTAACATTTTAGTTGGCTCTACATAGCTAGAATCCACTTTACGACAATAGATCTAATGTGTTAGCAGCTCCACCCTATACACTTCTGGCATTTTTGCAAACTCTACAACATATTTCACCTGCATGAAAAAAGAAGACACATTTCACTTTGTGGTAATCCAATTCTAGTCCTACAAAAATAAGGTAATCAGGCTTTGATCCCCCACTTTTCTAAATTACTTTGTGAGCAAATTGACCTCAACTATCCAATATGCTAGAAACAGATGAAGGAAAATACAAAACATAGAAATATTTTGTAACAAATTTACCTATCCACCTGTATTAGAATCACGACCAACCTCTATATTCTCCCCTCGCACTAGGCCATGCAAACTGACATATTAATCATAAACAGGAGAATTAGTGAAGTAAATTTTTCTATGAGGATTTTTAGAGCTAATACTTCTATTCTCAGTACAAAATATTGGACAAAGCAAAAGCAGTGAAAATGGATTGCAAAAGAACTATAATAGGAAAAATCAAACCTCAAAGATACTCATAGTGTGGATTTGCTACAATTACAACAAATTATGATTGCATTTAATGTTCCCATTCTCTCATAGGAAGTTATTCCCTTAGCCTTTTATGTTAGGAGAGATGGTTCACTTTGCATCAGAGCTACTCCAAGAATTGTGCAGCCAGGCCCCTTGAGACCTTAGCATTCTCCAGAGGACATGATCAAGGTTTGCATTTGTCCCTTTAGAGTGACTGATAGAGACAGTATACTCCTCTCTCTCTTCAGCATCTACTTGAGCTAGGGCCTCTCACCTCTTAGGGTTTTCCTTCCTCTACTTTAACTAGATCCTACTACTCTCTTTTATTCAGCTGATTCTTTCCTTTTTTACTAACTTTTTAAGTTTTTAGCTTCTAGGAGTGTTAACACTGTCATGACCTATTGACATATGGTTTTACTCTCTCCTCTCACTGACATATTTGTTGCATATAAATAAAATTATCTTAGCTTATCTCACACAACCTTTCAGACCAATAATATTGAATTTTGTCTATTGTAATGGTGACATTGTAAATGCAGTTTCTACCCCTGCAAAAATGTGCTTTCTCGGCTAACTGGCCAGGAACAACTTTTGGGCTACTTTCAATGTTGTTTTGATTTTCAGCATGGTATCAGAGCCAGGTTTGAGGCTGATTGGCAGTGACTAGGAGGCCAAAATCAAAGCATGGCTTGAGGGGGAGGTGGGTGTTCAAGGGATCAATCTGTACACTGACTGGGTAGGTGGGACTGGGTGTCCTATATTCCAGGGGGTATAGAATGCTTAAATGTTAAAAATACTCAGTGTGGATCCATTAAACTAAGAAGCTAAAACTATAAGAAGAAGTAGATGTACCCAATCAAATGAATTGAGTTCTAGGTCTTGTCAAGAGGTAGGATAATTAAACTAGCACAAACCCATCTAAATCTAGGTCAATTTTCAATCAGTGCTGAACCCAGCTATTATAGAGCTTGAGTTTGCATATTTCTGGGTCAAATTCGATATGTTTATCATTTGGGTACTTGAGAAATTCATTAGAGGTTGGAAACCTCAAGGTGCATATTAGAGCTAGGTTTAGAAGGGCATGTTCTAGTGTCCCTATTGAATATGCCCAATGTAGTCTAGATTCAAATTTCAATGCACCATTACATGCACACACAAAGTTAGACTGGATCAAACTCAACTCTACCCAGGATCTAGAACATAGTTGGGTTGACCATTTATGTACTCAAGAAAAGCACATGACATTGGTGATCTTAAGGTGTATATCAGACCTAGGTTTAGATGGGCTTGTGCAAGCATCCCTATTCAATGTGATCATTGAACCATCTAGATTCAATGCACCATCTTTTTAATTAAAATGTATATTTGTTTCAGTATGCCATCATATTCCTATAGTAGATTAAGAAGGCATGCATTGCATGTTAACCACCATCACTACTTTCTTCTTTGTTCTTACAGTTCATATTTGGAGAACAAGGGAACTAGCAATTTCAGATTTATTTATTCAAAGATAGTGACAAAACCATTTTGTTAAATTCAACTAGACCGATGCGAAAATTTGAACTGAAAAAATAAGAATCGCATTAATAAACTTCTCGAAAAAATCATGAATGATAGAAGTCATATGAGAGCATAGTATGGCACATGTCAGAAATTGAAACCCTTTTGGGAATATTTTCCAATCATAAAAAGTGTCCTTGTTCCCATCAAATGTCATATTTAACCTTTTATTACATTGACCTATAATGGATATGCAACTTTACCATTAAAATTCAGAATTTTGGAATTCTACCAGAGAAAGGGCACCACATAATTTTGGAATTATACTTACTCATCATAATATGGAAGTGTTATTACTGCAACATCCAAAGCAAACTTCCCTTGGTTGGATTTACCAACCTCATAATACACACAAACTTTATTTTCTGCAATCATCCATAACATAGAATACAAAGCTTCGGCTAGAAAATATATACATTCACCTATTCTGTATGAAACATCAAATGTCACATTTAACCTTTTATTATATTGACCTGTAATGGATATGCAACTTTACCATTAAAATTCAGAATTTTGGAATTCTACCAGAAAAAGGGCACCACATAATTTTGGAATTATACTTACTCAGCATAATATGGAAGTGTTCTTAATGCAACATGCATAGAAAACTTCCCTTGGTTGGATTTACCAACCTCGCAATACACACGAACTTTATTTCCTGTAATCATCCACAACATAGAATATAAAGTGTCCTCTAACAAATATATGCATTGACCTATTCTGTATGAAATCCTAATTTCGTCTTTCATACATGTATGCATGTGTATGTTCCTTGTACATAATATATGTGTGCACATAGATCTTCCATAGTTGTTCCATCTATTTAAAAAAAAATTATGTTGAAGGAATGCAGTAGCTTAACTTGAACTAGTTGCTCTTGTAAAGGCAGTGGCAAGGCTAAGCAAGGATAACAACATAGATAGGTACACCATATGATACAAGTGCATCATATAATACGAAAAATAAATATTTTCTTTCAGAATCTCTATCACAATCATAAGCAACTACAAAATTGACTAGAGAACCAACTTACTAAAACTCTCTGGTGAAACTATTGATGTTATTGGATCTACTGGTAACGGATCAACCGATTATGGACCTGGAATATGATATGCTGCAAATGGATAAATTGGTCAATATACAATAGCTAATGAAAAGTAATATATCAATGGAATGGTTGACTATAACATTAGGGGATGCATTATGAGCCTTGTTAAGAGATGGTCGAGATATGCAGTCAATCTATTTCTTAGTATATAAAAAGGTCAAGAGTCTATAACATAAAAAATAAGATAAATTCAATCCATTTCTTAGTATATAAAAAGGTCAAGAGTCTATAACATACAAAATAAGAATATCAAACATTTTTGTGGTCCACATGTACAAACAACTTAATGTTTTGGACAATAATCTATCTTCTAGATTTAAATCTCAAGTACATTTCATTTTGTGTTGATGTTACAAAAGATTGTTCCAAGGAACAAATCACATACACATGTGAATGGATATCTAACAACATTATAATCAAGACTTTGCCAATATGTCTATATTTTCTTCATCAAACAAAAATTGAACTATCCAAAGAACGATTATGTGTTTTGGGTAGCGAAATATAGATCCTTTTATCGTGGATGCAATGTTTATCTCTTTCACCGATGCTTTGTTCAAACTTTATTGCCAATTAAGGATGGAATGTTATAATTTCTATTTGAAGCTAATATCTGTGTACTGTATACTTCTTGTAATGTTAGATATTATAAGCTTAACAATTTTGGTGGAAAAATAATGGTACCTTTGATGGAAAATTTCTTGTAATGCTCTAGAAATTTTATCCCCAAACCATGTTCAGTAGCAGTGGTGCTAACTTCCAACATCCATGTAGTTGGGTTGTACTTATTTTTATCCTTGATACTCTTGGAATAGCCTATAGATTGTTATGATGAAAATAAGGAAATCAACTCACATTTAGGCATTAAATTAGTAGTATTTTGTGCAAAAACTTTTCCTTTTTCTAGTGATTATAAGAATATGCCAAGTTGTTACCTTGAAGTATTTAACAACATTATGAGAATTCTGGCCCAGTGGTCCAAATAAAATGACTTCCCCTCCTCTTTTCATCGATAACAGTTGAAACCATCTCTGTAAGTTTGAAAAAAATAACACGAGTTATCTTAGAATATAAACCTCAGTTTACCTCATCAAAAGAATCAAAGATGTCAATGCTAGGTTGATGAATGGTACAAGTAATATACCTTCTAGTTCTATTTTATTTAGAACAATTTACATTAGAATTACAACTGCTCTAGCATCCAAACCAGAAGTGTGCTCAACCATGAAATTATAAAAGTATTTGCAACAAGATAAACAACTATTGTTAACATTTTCCTTTCTTCAGTTGACATTCCATTCACACTAGGAAGGCCTACAATTGTATCCTTCAATTTTTCTAGTTCCACAAGTTCCATGACCTCATCAACAATGGCCTGCAAATTGGAATCTTTTACAAGTTAGTAGCATGAAAATTAGGCATCATGTCAAACAAAAACACTATTAGATGGTAGAGCAGAGAAAATGGTATATGTAAATTGATGATTATGTTTTTTTGTCAACATCCTTTCGGATATGGAGAAATGTTGAATATAACAAGGATTCATGGATAATGAGTTGTATGGACAAATAAGTCAATGAAGGGAAAAATACCCAATGTATAGGACTCTCATAAGTCACTATGAATACAGAAATGATCCACATGCAAGATATTCATTCTTCACTCTAATCCTTGAAAATTTTCATCATTACTTTTCCAAAAGTAAAAAAACCACAGTAAGAAAAAATAAAATTAGCTGCGTGTTTACCATACTGTAAAATAATAGATATCAAGCTTACCTCAATAGCAAGGCTATATTTTGCACAGTCAATAACATGACGTGATGCTCTGCCAATACTTTCTTTCATCCTTGATAGTGCCTCTAGCATTCTTTCAAAAGTGTCCATGGAAATTACTACTTCTTTATCCCCACTAAGTGTCCCTCCAACTAATTTTTGCTCCGAACTTATTTTACCTTCTTCACCTGTTTCCAAATGCATCTCATTTGGCAAACCCCACTGCAGAAACAATTTTAGTAAGAATGAAATCCTGAGGAACAAGTGATGATTGAAATAGTAAGGGCTTCTTCCCATAGGATTTTATTTTTCATAGTTTATTCTAATAACATTGTAGCATGCTCTTACCAAAATAAACCATCAACATGACATTTTGTCAGAATTAGTCCAAGGACTACAACAACAACTTCGTGGGAATGCAGAACAAGAAAATACTTCATGAGTTTAGTTACTTACACTGAAAGGCAATGTTTGTGAACAAGAAAATACATCATGAGTTTAGATAATTACACTGAAAGGAAATTTTTGTGAATGGAGCTTAGTCATGTTGGATTCCTCAAAACCCAAAAAATTTCTAGAATCTTCATTTTGGTGATCCCCCGAATATGTCGGTTCCTCATCTTCTACTATTTGCATGTTCTATTCAAGACTCAACACCCTATTCCTCCATAGTTCCATGATTGTCTTGCTTGACAAATAAATCATAGTCTCTCAAGATTACGGAAAGAAGGATATTTCAAGTTTTGTTCAAAATACCAAACTAATTTGTCTCAAATTCATGGATATCCACTCTTTCTTTTCCATTTTATTCATTGGAATTCATGCACATTAGTAATATTTTGTTCATCCAATATTACTTTTACCATTTTTAAAAAGTGATAGAGGACTATTTGTGGTTGCTAGGATGAGAAAAGAACTCAATGTGTACCTACATGCAACATTGTAGGAAACAAAGGACTGGAAAAGGAACTCAAATCTTCCCTTCTGATCTTTGTACTTCACACCATGGATAACATATACACATCATCCTATACGAAGGTATATGTCCATATATGGACTATCCATTGATGATAAATAATTAGGCAACTCCACTACTTCATCTATATCTTTCTATAGGAAAGAGAATTTGGTTTTATGTCTAAAGAGATTTGCATAGAAACCTAGCATCCTTGCAGATAAGAATAAGTGAACCTACAAAACATAAATTCACTTGATACCTCTATGCTATTAGTCACTTAATGTAATTGTAAATGTATCTAAGGCATACATACCTGAAGAGGAATTTTGTGTTTCAAGTAGCATGAAAAATAATTAATGAGAATTCATTTGCTTGGAAGCACAAATTGCTTTTGGAACATTGCGTTTGTCTGAGGTAAGTGCCAGGAGATTTGCATACATTTCATCTTCCAAGGGTGGATATTCATCCTCCTATGGCTGCAACCTATCAAATCTTGTTATAACCATTATCTCTGAATCATGAACAGGGGATTTACTTCCCAGAAGTTGATGGTGTTTTTGCTACTGTTACAAGATCAAGGATTTATGGCTGTGACCATGCCCAAGGGACTGTCATATACTCTGAAATGAATGATAGTTATTTGTACAAAGATAAGACCTAAAAATTAGAAACATTGTGGACTTGACTTGAATATTCTACCATTGAATAAAATATTGGATGCTATCATAAAAATCGCCAAAAGTGATTTCATGTTGACTGTTAGATGCTCAAAATATTCCATTAAGATACCTATATCAAACACTTGTTGCTTATTGCTTCCTCGTGGCTATTGGTGACTTCTATGTGCCCAGACTTGGAACTAATACCATTCATTTTTGTTCTTTGACTTCTTGCAGGGCTGCCACATGCTGAGGATATTAGGCTTGTTCCAGAATCCTTAGAACAACCCTTTGCTTTATAATTAGGGAAAACCCAATTGAGAAATGGGTGTAACGAGGATCCCATTTCAAACAATGGGGATGAGTTTGAAGATTTATCATGTTTATCAGTGATATGTAATAGGCGAGTATCTTATAGCATCATGCATGTTGTTTTTTCGACTTGGATATCATTTAGAGCCCTGTTGATGAAGTATTTTGTCTCACACATGGATTGCACTTACATAAAAATGGAAATAACTTACTTCTATTTACTTCTAATTACTATTGGCTACCCGTCACCAAGAAATATGGAAATCTACATATCTGTTTTTAAATGTTTTGATGCCAAAACTATTAAAAAACATTCCCACTCTTGTAATTTTGCAAAAGTCGACTTGGAAAGTTTTTTCTCTTTTCTAAATTTTCCACAACAGGAAACATAAATACCACAAATACTACCATAGTGATATCCGGAAACATTCCCGCTTATTGGATGGTGACATGAGAGTTAGTTCAAGGAGCAAGACTCCCAACATTTTAATGCACACAGACTGACACACAGACAATCACACATGTTTTCACAATGTTGCTAGTCTTAATCTGCAGCTACGTATTAACAAACACATGAAGCTGCATGTGGAAAATTATAACTTTCTATTTTGAACTAGTGAAGCTCAAACCTCATACTATAACTAGCTAAAGGGTAGACATTTCTTCTTCGACAATGCTTTGTTGCTTAAAGTTGGATGCAAATAGAATAAATAAAGTAAAGAAGTTGTTCAAATGTGTTTGTCATTGGAAACAACTGTTGATCACATTAGAAACCGGTTTATTCCTACAGATCAGAGCTTGTTTCCTTGCACCGCATGATAGTCACAATGTGTAGTCTCATTAAACCTAAACTTAAAATACCTTGGTTAGTTTTATTGTGCTTAGAAATGCCAACCAAATGGCTCCTGGGCTTCTAGAATTCAGGTCCAGATCATGTTCTTAGAGGTGATACAACTGAAAAAGTATCCAACTTGGGCATGGCTGCTATATACACAAGTGTCATAATATTCATTAGAAGAAATTTTATCTCGATGATCAACAAGAGGGAATGAAAAATGACCTTGTGGTAAACCATGGAGACAAATTTGCAGGCCTTGGGTGCCATTCTTCCCATGTAGTTCTTGTCAACACAATGGCCAATACTAGGAGTATGGTCATCTTAAGGTCCTTGTACAGCTTGTTGGAAATCACAAGCTATTATACTGAAACTAAAACCAGAGTAAGACCAACAGATTCAAATCATGCAAAGTAAATGCAGGAGTAATTATAACAATACTACCAGCAAACCCTCCTAGGTCATAACCCCCACCAGAGATTGATCTTCACTTAGAAAAATTGAAAATATCATCAGAACCAATGAACACCACCCTAGATGTTAGCTTTATCCCTTAGGTGAAACTTCAATAATTTGATCATTCATGTTGTTTGATTGGCTCTTTTATCAACAATATATTCCTTAATTCACAAAGCTTTAATCTTTTCCTCATACTATTCCCTTTGACGTTGTAGCTAAGAATATGACAAATGGGTCTTTATTGTCTGATGTTGTCTCTTGTTTACCTAATTGATCTTTTTCTGCATGGGGATTCTTCCGTATGGACCTCAATCAATGTTGTTTTCCAATGGACAACTAGCTCCTCTCTCCTAGGTATTTTTCATCCATTTTTCCACCCAACTAAATTTCTTTCTTCTTCCTCACTTTTTGAAACCAATCTGGTCTATGGTGGTAGTGTAATTTTTTCCTCGTGCTTGTTGCAACTAATTTGGATGATCGGCCATCTGATGTTCTATTCTATTTTTTTGGAACATCTTTTATCTAAAATCCATATTTTCCAAAACTACAAGATGGTTACGACAAGTCCTATCACACTTTAGCGTAGTTCCCATCACAGTTATCCTGAAGACTACGTTGTCCAACAATCTGTTTCTTAAATCTAGTTCTACAAATATCTTGGAATAGAACATAAAACATTCCTTCAGTTAACTTTTGTTAGAAAGAATGAAATTGCACAGAGTATTACCAACTATTTCCATGACCTCCTCATGCCAAATATGTAAAGGAAGATTGGGAAATATTAGCCACACAGGGGTTGTATATACGACATGGAAATTGGGTCAAATTTTGGAAATGATAGTTTCATAGAAGGATCACTCTATAACCATGATCCTTCCAAGATTCGCTTTCTACCTTTCAGATTCTAAAAATAACCTATGAAAAGACCTTTTGCATATAAGTTTTTCAAAATATCTATAGATCAGTTTGGAATGAACCAGGTTGTAAGTGCTAAACGACTTGATTAGAAGGATCTTTCCTTGTAGTAATTATTATTGTCTCGTTTCATCTTGGAATAAAATATAAACTTGCACCAACACAGAGAGTTTATTGGACGCTGACATTAGAGTTAGTTCAGGGACCAAGACTCCCAACATTTTAATACACACAGACTAACACATAAACACAGCAACACATTCTTTCACAATGTTTCCAGTCTTAATATGCTAGCTAGGTATTCACAAACACAAGAAACTGCATGCAGAAAATTATAACTTTTTATTTTGAACCGGTGAAGCTCAATGATCATACTATAAATAGCTAAAGGGTAGAGATTTCTTCTCTGAGAATGCTTTGCTACTTAAATTTGGATGCCAATAGAAGAAATAAAGTAAAACAGTTGTTCAAATGTGTTTTTCATTGGAAACAAGTGTTGATCAAATTAACAACTGGGTTATTCCTATAGATTAGATCTTGATGCCTTGCACTGCATGATAGTCACAACATGTAGTCTCATTAAACCTAAAGTTAAAATACCTTGGTTAGTTTTCTTGTGCTTTGAAATTCCAACCAAATGGATCCCATGATTCTAGAATATAAGCATAGATCATGTTCTTAGAGGGGATACAACTGGGAAAGTATGCAACTAGGGCATGGCTGTGATATACGCAAGTATCATAATATTTATCAGCTAAAATATTAGCTCAAGGATCAATAAGAGGGACTAAAACATTACCTTGTGGTAAACCATGGGGACAAATTTGCAGACCTTCGGTGCCATTGTTCCCATGTTCTTGTCAGCATAATGGCCAATATTGGCAGTATGGTCATCTTAAGGTCCTTGTCTAGCTTGTTGGAAATGCCAAGCTATGATACTGAAACTAAAATCATAGTAAGACCAACAGATTTAGAGCATGAAAATTAAAATCATGGGTAATTATAATAGTAACACCATCAAACCTCCTAGGTTAGGACCCCCACCAGAGATTGATATTCACTTAGAAAAATTTAAAATATCATCAGAACCAATGAACACCACACTGGATGTTGGGTTTATCCTTTAGGTGAAATTTGAATGATTTGATCATTCATGTTCTTTGATTGGATCCCTTATTAACAATATATTCCTGAGTTCACAAAGCTTGATGATTTTTCTCATATTATTCCATTTCATGTTGTAGCTGAGAATATGACAAATGGGTCTTTATTATCTTATATTGTCTCCTGTTTACCTAGTTGATCTTTTGTACGGGGACTTCACTTAGTGAACCTATCACATAGCACGTGCGATAGTGGGATATTAAAGAATACCCTTAATTTCGAGAGATATTAACCCAAAATCTTTTTGTTGAAACCCCCTCCCAATACTTAAAACCTCCTCCCCACCCCTTTTTATACCTCAATCCTTATAAACCACCCTACCCACCCCCACCTTAAACCCCTCATCCCCCCAATACCTGCAATATATTGGTTCAATTTTTGATAATTTTAAAACCCACAATATGAACTAACGTGATAGGATATTGGTCAACCAGTGAAGCCCCCGTGATCTTTTGTTAAATGGGGGTTCTTCCCTATGAACCTCAATTAATGTTGTTTCTGAATGGTCAACTAGATCCTATCTCCTAGGTATTTTTGATCCATTTTTTCCACCCAACTACATTTCTACATTCTTTCTCACTTTTTGAAACCAATCTGATCTGTGGTGGTAGTGTAATTTTTGTCTCCTGCTTGTTGCAACTAATTTGGATGATCTGCCATCTGAAGGTATGTTCTGTTTTTTTGGAACATCTTTTTTTCTAAAATCCATAGTTTCCTAAACTACAAGATGGTTACGACAAGTCCTATCACACTTTAGCACAGTTCCCATCACACTTATCCTGAGGATTATGTTGTTGAGCAGTCTATTTCTTCAGTCTAGTTCTACACAAATCCTGGCATAGACATAAAACCTTCCTTGAGTTAACCTTTGTTAGAAAGAATGAAATTACACAGAGTATTACCAACTACCTCCTTGACCTCCTCATGTGAAATATGTAAAGGAATACCAGGAAATTTTAGCCACACCGAAGTTGTTTATACGACATGGAAACTAGGTCAAAGTTTTTAAATGATTGTTTCATAGAAGGACTAGCCCTACTTTATAACCATGATCCTTCCAAGATTTGCTTTGTGCTATTTGGATTTTGAAAATAACCTATGAAAAGACATTTTGCACATAATTTCACCAAAATCTCTATAGATCAGTTTGGAATGATCTAGGTTGGAGGTTCCAAATGGATTGATCAGAAGGATCTTTCCTTGTAGTAATTATTACTGTCTCATTTCATCTTCGAATAAAGTATAAAATTGGACCACCGGAGAGAGTTTATTGGATGGTGACATGAGTGTTAGCTTAAGGACCAAGACTCCCAACATTTTAATACACACAGACTGACACACAAACAGTCACACATGCTTTCACAATGTTTCCAGTCTTAATATGCTAGCTAGGTATTTAGAAACACATGAAAATGCATGTGGAAAATTCTAACTTTCTATTTTGAACTAGTGAAGCTTAGATCTCATACTATGACTACCTAAAGGGTAGACATTTCTTCTCCAACAATGCTTTGTTTCTTAAAGTTGGATGCTAATAGAAGAAATAGAGTAAAGTAGTTGTTCAAATGTGTTAATCATTGGAAACAAGTGTTGATCAATTAGCAACTGGGTTATTCCTATAGATCAAAGCTTGTTTCCTTGCACCACATGATACTCACAACATGTAGTCTCATTAAACCTAAACTTAAAATACCTTGGTTAGTTTTATTGTGATTAGAAATTCAAACCAAATGGCTCCTAGGATTCTAGAATTCAGGCCCAGATCATGTTATTAGAGGCGATTCAACTGGCAAAGTATCCAACTAGGGCATGGCTGCTATATACACAAGTATCATAATATTCATTAGAATAAATTTTAGCTCGAGGATCAATAAGAGGGACTGAAACATTACCTTGCGGTAAACCATGGGGACAAATTTTCAGGCATTGGGTGCCATTCCTCCCATGTACTTCTTGTCAACACAATGGCCAATTATAGGAGTATGGTCATATTAAGGTCCTTGTCCAGCTTGTTAGAAATGCCAAGCTATGATGTTGAAACTAAAACCAAAGTAAGACCAACATGTTTAAAGCATGCAAAGTAAAAGTAGGAGTAATTATAACAGTACCACCAGCAAATCTTCACTTAGAAAAATTGAAAATATCATCAGAACCAAAGAACACCACCTTGGATGTTGGCTTTATCCCTTAGATGAAACTTCAATGATTTGATCATTCATGTTCTTTCATTGGCTCTTTTATTAACAATATATTCCTGACTTCACAAAGCTTGAATCTTTTACTCATACTATTCCTTTTCACGTTGTAGCTAAGAATATGACAAATGGGTCTTTATTGTCTGATGTTGTCTCTTGTTTGCCTACAGTTGATCTTTTTCTGCATGGGGATTCTTCCTTATGGACCTCAATCAATGTTGTTTCTGAGTGGCCAACTAGCTCCTCTCTCCTAGGTATTTTTGAGCCATTTTTCCACCCAACTAAATTTCTTTCTTCTTCCTCACTTTTTGAAACCAATCTGGTCTGTGGTGGTAGTGTAATGTTTTCCTCATGCTTATTGCAACTAATTTGGATGATCTTCCATATGATGTTTTGTTCTTTTTTTTAGGAACATCTTTTATCGAAAAGCCATAGTTTCGTAAACTACAATATGGTTACAACAAGCCCTATCACACTTTAGCATAGTTCTCGTCACACTTATCCTGAGGACTACGCTGTCCAAGAATCTATTTCTTAAATCTAGTTCTGCAAAAATCCTAGAACAGAACATAAAACCTTCCTTGAGTTAACTTTTGTCAGAAAGAATGAAATTGCGCAGAGTATTACTAACTAGCTCCATGACCTCCTCATGCCAAAGATGTAAAGGAAGACAGGGAAATATTAGCCACACAGGGGTTGTATATATGACATGGAAACTGGGTCAAAATTTGGAAATGATAGTTTCATAGAAGGATTGACCCTACTCTATAACCATGATCCTTCCAAGATTCACTTTCTACCTTTTGGTTTGTGGAAATAACTTATGAAAAGACCTTTTGCATATAAGTTTTTCAAAATATGTATAGATCACTTTGGAATGAACTAGGTTGTAAGTGCTAAATGACTTGATCAGAAGGCTCTTTCCTTGTAGTAATTATTATTCTCTTATTTCATCATGGAATAAAGTATAAACTTGCACTAACACACAGAGTTTATTGTATGGTGACATGAGAGTTAGTTCAAGGACCAAGACTCCCAAAATTTTAATACACACAAACACAGTCAGACATCCTTTCACAATGCTTCTAGTCTTAATCTGCTAGCTAGGTATTCACAAACATAAGAAACTGCATGTGGAAAATTATAACTTTCTATTTTTAATCAGTGAAGCTTAGAGCTTATACTATTACTAGCTAAAGGGTAGACATTTCTTCTTAAACAATGCTTTGCAGATTAAAGTTGGATTCCAATAGGAGAAATAAAGTAAAACAGTTTTTCAAATGTGTTTGTCATTGGAAACAAGTGTTGATCAAATTAACAACTGGGTTATTCCTACAGATCAGATCGTGTTGCCTTGCACCGCATGATAGTCACAACATCTAGTCTCATTAAACCTAAACTTAAAATACCTTGGTTAGTTTTCTTGTGCTTATAAATGCTAACCAAATGGCTCCCAGGCTTCTAGAATCAAGGCCTAGATCATGTTCTTAGAGGGGATACAAGTGGCAAAGTATCCAACTAGGGCATGGCTGCTATTTACAGACATATCATAATATTCATCAGAAGATATTTTAGCTCGAATGTGAACAAGAGGGACTAAAACATTACCTTGTGGTAAACCATGGGGAAACATTTGCAGGCCTTGGGTGTCATTCTTCCCATGTTCTTGTCAACACAATGGCCAAGAATTGGAGTATTGTCATCTTAAGGTCCTTGTCCAGCTTGTTTGAAATGCCAAGCTATGATAATGAGACTAAAATCATAGTAAGACCAACAGATTCAAAGCATGAAAAGTAAAAGCAGGAGTAATTATAATAGTACGACCAGCAAAACATCCTAGGTCATGACCCCCACCAGAGATTGATCTTCACTTAGAAATATTGAAAATATCATCAGAACTAATGAACACCACCGTAGATGTTGGCTTTAGCCTTTAGGTGAAACTTAAATTATTTGATGATTCATTTTCTTTGATTGGATCCTTTATTAACAATATATTCTTGAATTCACAAATATTGAAGCTTTTCCTCATAATATTTCCTTTCACATTGTAGCTGAGAATATGACAAATGGGTCTTTATTGTCTGATGTTGTCTCTTTTTTACCTAGTTGATCTTTTTTTGCATGGATATTCTTTCCTATTGACCTCAATCAATTTTGTTTCCGAATGGCCAACTAGCTCCTCTCTCCTATGTATTTTTGAGCCATTTTTACACCCAACTAAATTGCTTTCTTCTTCCTCACTTTTTTAAACCAATTGGGTCTATGGTGGTAGTGTAATTTTATTCTCCTACTTGTTGCAACTAATTTGGATGATCTTCCATCTTTTCCAGTTTTTTGGGAACATCTTTTATCTAAAAACCATAGTTTCATAAACTACAGCATGGTTACAACAAGTCCTATCACACCTTAGCACATTTTCGATCACACTTATCATGAGGATTATGCTGTCCACCAATATTTTTCTTAAATATAGTTCTATACAAATCCTAGCATAGAACATAAAACCTTCCCCGAGTTAACTTTTGTGAGAAAGAACGAAATTGTTCAGAGTATTACCAAATACCTCCATGACCTCGTCATGCCAAATATGTAAAGGAAGACCAGGAAGTCTTAGCCACATAGGGGTTGTGTATACAAAATGGAAACTAGGTCAAAATTTGGAAATGATTCAATTCATAGAAGGACTGGGATGGCCCTACTCTATAACCATGATCCTTCTAAGATTCGCTTTCTGCCATTTGGATTCTGAAAATAAGCTATGAAAAGACCTTTTGCACATAAGTTTACCAAAATGTCTATAGATCAGTTTGGAATGAACCAGGTTGTAAGTGCTAAATGACTTGATCAGAAGGTTCTTTCCTCATAGTAATTATTACTATCTCGTTTCATCTTGGAATAAAGTATAAACTTGCACCACCAGAGAGAGCTTATTGGATGGTGACATGAGAGTTAGTTCAAGGACCAAGACTCCCAATATTTTAATACACATAGACTCACACACAAACATAGTGACACATGCTTTCCCATTGTTTCCAGTCTTAATATGCTAGCAAGGTATTCACAAACACAGGAAACTATTTGGAAAATTATAACTTTCTATTTTGAACTGGTGAAGCTCATAGCTCATACTATGACTATCTAAAGGGTAGACATTTCTTTTCTAACAATGCTTTGCTGCTTAAAGTTGGATGCCAATAGAAGAAATAAAGTAAATTAGTTGTTCAAATGTGTTTGCCATTGGAAACAAGTGTTGAGCAAATTAACAACTGGGTTATTCCTACAGATCAGAGCTTGCTGCCTTGCACCACATGATAGTCACAACTAGTAGTCTCATTAAACCTAAAATTAAAATACATTGGTTATTTTTCTTGTGCTTAGAAATTCCAACCAAATGGCTCCCAGCATTCTAGAATCCAAGCCTAGATCATGTTCTTAGAGGGGATACAACTTGTAAAGTATCTAACTAGGGCATGGCTGCTATATACACAAGTATCATAATATTCATCAGAAGAAATTTTAACTTAGGGAACAACAAGAGGGACTGAAACACTACCTTGTGGTAAACCATGGGGACAAATTTGCAGGTCTTGGGTGCCATTCTTCCCATGTTCTTATCAACACAATGGCCAATACTGGGAGTATGGTCATCTTAAGATCCTTGTCCAACTTTTTGGAAATACCAAGCTATGATACTGACACTAAAATCACAGTAAGACCAACATATTTAAAGCATGCAAATTAAAAGCAGGATTAACTATAATAGTACCACCATTAAACCCTCCTAGGTCATGAACCCCTCCAGAGATTGATCTTCACTTAGAAAAATTAAAAATATCATCAGAACCAATGAACACCACCCTGGATGTTGGCTTTAGCCTTTAGCTGAAACTTCAATGATTTGATCATTCATGGTCTTTTATTGGATACTTTATTAACAATATATTCCTGAATTCACTAAGCCTAAAGCTTTTCCTCATACTATCCCCTTTCACGTTGTAGCTGAGAATATGACAAATGGGTCTTTATTGTCTGATGTTGTCTCTTGTTTACCTAGTTAATCTTTTGCTGCAAGGGGATTCTTCCCTATGGACCTCAATCAATGTTGTTTCAGAATGGCCAACTAATTCCTCTCTCCTAGGTATTTTTGAGCCATTTTTGCACCCAACTACATTTCTTTCTTCTTCCTCACTTTTTTAAACCAATATGGTATGCGGTGGTAGTGTAATTTTTTCCTCGTGCTTGTTGCAACTAATTTGGATGATCTGCCATCTGATGGTTTGTTATATTTTTTTGAAACATCTTTTATCTAAAATCCATATTTTCCTAAACTACGGGATGGTTATGACAATTCCTATCACACTTTAGCATAGTTCCCATCACACTTATCCTGAGTATTATACTATCCAACAATCTGTTTCTTAAATCTATTTCTACACAAATCCAAGCACAGAACATAAAACCTTCCTTGAGTTAAATTTTGTCAGAAAGAATGAAATTACACAGAGTATTTCCAACTACCTCCATGACTTCCTCATGCCAAATATGTAAAGGAAGACAGTGAAGTCTAAGCCACACATGGTTTTTTTATACAACATGGATATTGGGTCAAAGTTTTGAAATGATGGTTTCATAGAAGGACTGGCCCTACTCTATAACCATGATCCTTCCAAGATTCACTTTCTGCCATTTGGATTCTAAAAATAACCTATGAAAAGACATTTTGCACATAAGTTTACAAAAATGTCTATAGATCGATTTGGAATGAACCAGGTTGTAAGTGCTAAATGGCATGATCAGAAGGCTCTTTCCTTGTAGTAATTATTACTGTCCCGTTTCATCTTGGAATAAAGTATAAAATTGTACCACCAAAGAGAGTTTACTGGAATGTGACATGAGAGTTAGTTCAAGGACGAAGACTCCCAGCATATTAATACACACAGACACAGTCACACATGCTTTGTTTACATTTTCACTAACAAGATGTTTGGATGTAATTCTGCACAGGGAACATAACGCTACCCTAAAAGTGAGACATATCCTCAATGGAAAAATTACTACAAAGTGGTTTGGGTGATGTCTCTTTGAGAAGGAATTAATACAATAGTGGATTCTTTTAGACATTGTAGGATAAAATAGAGGGAAAACCAAAATCTTGCATGATCTCCAGAATGGGATGAACAGGGAGAATGGGCGTTGGTTTCAGTATTATGGTGCTAGTCTACAAAAGGGCTGAATTCCAAATGAATAAAATAATAAACTAGGTCCATAGATAAAGGAAATAGCAGCATCACCTCCTTATACACTGCATCCAGCATGTTGAAATATTTGAGATGCACACAAGTTAGCAAAAATTTGACAAAAAAAATTGTCAATGCCTTAGAAGTAAATGACCAGTGCCGTAAGTCAAAGATGTGAAATGTTCAAGTATCAAAAGGATGTATCGAATACTCGAGCCCAAAGACAAAACCAATAATTAGTCCTAATGATAAATACAACGATAGGTTCTAGCTTGTTAAGAGCATGACAAAGTTTCTTGTGTAAATGATGAATAACAGATCAGAGTAAGCAAAGTTATAGAATTTAGAAATGGTTTTCCACAGAAGCATAAATATTCAAGGGGATCGATTGAATATTTTAAATGACACTTTTTTTTGTACAAATGATAAATTGACAAGGGAAATATTTCCAAGAAAAACAATTTTGTCAAAGCAAAGATAACTTTGAATAAATATGAGGTTCCTTTAACAAATTCAAATTTTATTGATGGTTTCTCGTGTCAACACAGAAAATAAATCAAGACAAGTTTGATCAATCAACAAGTTGTTACTTTTAATAATCAACAAGTGTATGAAGTAAATCAAATCAATCCTCTTTGAAAGAAAGGCTTGCTATAAAGATCCAGCCTTCTTTTTTATGTTTCCAAACCAATACTTCTCAATAGATCAGAATGTATCACAACAGTCCCATTTACAATCAAATATGGAAACATTTAAAACAAGTGATATGCCCAAAAATATAACAAATCAACTCAAGCAATGGATACAAGTGTTTGTTTGGTCATGCGAATGGGTTATAAGAGTATATGTTGAACCAATTTCAATGTCAAATATATATCAGGAGTAGCTAAGAGTGACTTGAAACAAAAGTGCCCAGAAATGCTTCATATTGTCAAGAATTAATGTATGAGAATAGCAACAAATTCAAAACCACTTTCTTTGATATTGTCCAATGTCAAAATTTACTTTTATATCACTGTCAAAACATATGTGGACAAATATGGAAAATACTTGTATTTGACAGTCCTAGGATTTGTGATTGTAACACACTTTTGATAGCTAAAATAGTGAGAAAATCAAGTGTAAGTGAGGTGGCTATGAGGGGAAGTGTTTCTTTTGTAAATTAGGTCAAGAAATGGCACTAAAGGCTGTCCCAAAACAAGGATAGTCCTGTAGGTATCTTTGGTATCCAAATGATGACTAAACGGTTTGCCGTGAAGGAGATGTGAGGCCTAGATGACAAGGTTGGGTTCTAGAATGTTTAGGAGTATAAGTACTGACCTTTTAGGGGGTGCCTAATGGTATTTCAAAGGTCTGATTTTGATAGAAGCAGTAGGTTAGTTTTAGAAGTGTTTAAGGGTGTTAGAGTAGTAGCGTTAAAGAGTTAGTAACCTAGGATGGTAGCTATGCTAGTGAGGAATGCTAATGAGCTAGGCCAAGGGATAAATTGGAGGGACTTATGGAAGTTTAGAAAGGGTCGAGGGTTAGCTTCGAAGCCATTAGGGCTTAAGGATAGGAAATGAATAGGGTATAGTGTAGTGGATTCCATACAAAGCCATTCTATGGTAATTGCATATTTCATAAGCAGGATTCTCTATTAGAGAAAGACACATGAGCCAAGTCATTCTTGTTCATACATTTCTCTCTCATTTAAATAGTTTATTACAAGGAAAAATTTCCAAATTTTCTTTAAAAACTACAATTGGGTTGACTGCCATGAGCGAAATTCTTGGAAGTTTTGAAAGTACAGGTGGTTGTTATACTGAATTAACAAAATAGTGTAGTACGATTCTCTCTGCTACATGATCTCCCACCTAGTTGGGACTGGAAATTTTCAGGGTGAACAACCGTAGTGATGTATAGAAAATAGTACAGTCAAATTTGATTGCTGATATGAAAATTCATTTTTAGTGAGACCTCCATGTAATAGGAAGAAAAATAAATCATATTAGCTATATACTATTGAATGATTTGATTATTGGTCATTTTTTTGCCTTTTTTATGCTGTAATGAAAGGAAAGAATAAACTACTTGAATGAATTCATCTGGTAATTCTTGGAACCTACAGGACTCTGACCAAGAAAGCCTAGAAAACTAGTGGTGTTCACACTTTTTTGTACACTCAAAGGCTCTTCCTATAGGGCATGATTACTTACAGGATATTGAGATGCATAGGTTTAATAATGCTAAGTGGCACCTACTCTACCTCTCTAAGGGATATAACCACTATTACTTTTGTGGTTTTGGCGATAAATTCTACATTAGTGGCTACGACCGTTTCTTATTTAGGAGTGGGGAGTTGTTGGGATGCTTGCATGATTTTAGTGATTTCTATCCTTTTGCATGTGATTTGGGAAATTGATAATACATATTTAGTGGTCAGAATTGCTTGTTCTCTACATGAAGGAGTGGATATTTAGCCTTATGGAGATTTTTTATTGCTTCTAATTTATGACTTATGCATTGAAGTTCTGCCACTATTCTCCCTACATATTCCGGTTAATTAAAGAAATAGAATTTCAAATTCAAGTCAATTGATTCAGTCTCAACTCAACAAAGAAATTTTCATATGAATTATATATACGATACGGTAATATTCTTTAAAGTATGAGTGTATCCCCTTCCTTGTGTCAATGTATCCCTTTCCATATTTCTATGGGTGGGTAATATTGACATGACCATATTTATCGGTAACAAGATCGACTATCCCAATTACTTGTAGGTGGACTATCTTAGCATTATATCACTATAGAGTGCAACGAAGGAAGTGAGTATCATATAGTCCCCAGTGTATAGAAGGGAAAACAAAAAGGTGCCCTGGTTATTAAATCCTATATAATGCAATGGTGGAGGTCAAATATTCAGTGGCACAATGTAGATAAAGAAATGTTCAACAATTCAAAATGACTTTTTTATTGAACGTAAACAGCTACCCAAATTGCATTCCTATAGTAATACATTATATCTAAAAAAAATTATAATATTACGATTTTTCCAGTAGTCTAACTGCATCCTACAACGATTGTTTGTAGCATTTTTTTTGTCTATTGAGATTTGAAGCCAGGATCGAGTCTCCAATGAGCTGAATCTATAAAATCCGTGATCTAGTCTGATGGGATAAATCTCTAAAATTTCCTCCATAAAAATACACCAATAAAAGTATAAAGAATCGATATAATATGGCATGCTACCATGATTGAATACCTACCTAGATCTCACATAGAGACTTTTGTCATGATATGGAAGCAGGTTGAAATCAGATGATTAATAAGTAATGACATCAATAGATGATGCCACATATCTACATTTAAACCTCGATTTTCATAGCGAAGATGAACACAACAAAACCCAATATAATGTCCTCTCCTATTTAGAAACAAGATAATACCTAAGAAACCTAACCAGCTTAGCTCATTTTTTACCCTCAAGGCACACGTTTGGGGTATTTCCTTACTTTAGGGGTTCATTTGAGTGTGAAATCCCTCAACTTCGGGTTCACCCAATGGAATGAGAAAAATTTATCAAGAACTAAAATGAAGCAGGATTTCTCACTTTTCTCGAGAAGCACTATAGTTCCCTCTCACAAAAACACCAACATCTTGGTCACATAACATCGTCATTCCTTTTCCATCAATAAATACATCAATATGAGGGCTATCAACCATTGAGGACTATAGGGTGATTTTTTTCCTATCTCAAAGAAATAGAACAAGCAGTATAGATAGATTTAATACTTCAACCAACCCTCATCGAGCCCAGTTTCAGGAAGTTGCTTATATCTATGAATAGTTGGATTACCAAGGTTCAATTCCCCCTTTTCCACATGAAGTTGGTTATATATTTGAATACCAACACTATGAGTGCACCATACCCATGTATTTTGATTTCACATTTACAGAAATTACAGTTCTCCAAGATTCTCAATTACATGTTTCCATTTACAATTATAGAAATTACAGGTCTCGAATATTTTTAGAGGATTTTCAGATAAAGGGCACACAATCAAAAGTATCATTCACTAAATGAGACATCCAATAATCAATAATCACTTTAGGAAGAACCCGATTTAGACATACCTGACAATCGATGTTGTCAATGATACCGAATTTCTTCCAGCCATTTTTTCAAACACATTTCCTGCATTATCAAAAAAACATATTTAGCATACATGGTTGATAATAATATTATTTATAATAATTGTATACCCAATAGTCACATATTAAAACAAAGCTCAAATTACTTAACACACACCTCTTGCAAAAACCTTGTACAATTCATCAACAAAAGTGGGTTTCCAAGATCTTCCTACAACATTTTCTTTTGCTACTCTCACCATTCTTGTTCAACCAACTAAAAAAAAGGAACTTGGATTCACATTTCACTAATCAAACTTTATGAATAGGGGAATAGAGAGAGCTGGCAGAATAGAGAGATTGTTCATGTGGATATTGATGCTTTGAAACCAAAATTAATTTATTGCATCAAAACCCTCAAATTTCTCTTCTAGCAAGCCTCGTCCATTCTGCAACTACTCAGAAAAATATGATCTTTGAATTTGTTTCTCTGTGAGAACCCAAAGGCCCTTTAGCCGCTAGTTGAGCCCAGGAGCCAATGTCAGTACAGTATTTGATCCAAGAGAAGATTTGATGCACCTGATATGAGTCATTCCCAATAGTCAATAGCATTTTAGTGTGAATTCATAACAACAAATAACCCTCCCTGGTTGCATATTTGGCCCATTTATTATTGCTAACGAGCCTAATTGACCCTAACTACCTTATACGTATGAGTAACAATTCGAGCAACTCGTTGTGTTTAGTTTTTAGACACTTAATTCACTCACTTTGGCTAGTGTTGATAAGTGGGCTAGATATTGATGTTGATGGAAGTGACATTCTTCCTACAATTTCATATCCCTCCTTCCTGTTTCCCTATTAATTTGACTACATAGTCTTGAATCACCGATTGCCAATATGAGAAAATGAGATCAAAGTAGCCTCTTGATGTTTGGCATAGCCAAAAATCGATGTCATAGTGAATGAAAGCTAGGAATCCCTCATTTATCTCACTCCCTTCTTTTATCCATCTAGCCACTTCACCAATACAGAGACGATGAACCCTAGGATGGTTTCAATTGTTCTAGTTTGACCAGGTTTGTACCAATTCATTATTTGGCGGGAAACCCCTAATAAAAATGAAATGAATATCTTTAATGAATATCTTTCAATTTTTTCTTTTTTTTTTTAATATATTTTTAATGAATATCTTTTTTGTTTTTTTACATATGTTTTTTTATTGTTAATTATTATATATTATTCACAATATAATATAAAACTAATAATAACCCATTTTTATCTCTTTCTCTCTCTATATATGTATATATATGTGATGAAATATATATATATATATATTGTATGAGGAGCTAGAGTGTGATGTCCCTGTTGATTGATATACATGTATTTTACAAAATTATGGTCTCTACACAGTATGCTAATGTGGTATGATAGTTAATTTGGTGTGAATCACTGAGTTGTGATGTCACATGAGGGGGTCTATAATTTACTAAATCCTAACATTGCAGATGTATTTGTGATGGATTTAGAGACCCCCGAGTCCATTTGCAATGTTAAAATTTAGAAAGGGGGTCTTTGAATCCATCTGTAGTGTTAGAATTTAGTAAAATGTACAAATTCATTGTCAAATTTGTAATTTTTTCCATTGCAGGAGTGACACAACTAAAAATGACCAAATAAATGACCAATTGTAATCTAGTCATTTGTAGTCTAGATATCCTATGATCAAATTTGGTCATTTATCTTGGTCTTTTTTAGTTGGTTTTTATCCCATGACCAAAATTGGTCATTTATCTTGGTCGTTTTTAGTTACCTCACTTAGAATTATCAAATTTGGTCATTTATCCCTTTAAAAAAAATATGGTGACCAAAATTTTTGGTCTCTTGGTCACTAATCTCTCATTTTCCAATAGTGTAATCACACTCCTAAACATAATAAACCATAATCCAATCATTTTAAATTGAACCTTAAAAAACCATTTTAATAACTCACCATTAGGTTTATCTTTGTCTTCCTTTGTTCAAATTGGAAATATAATTGTATTGATTAATTGATCGATCCTCAAAATCATAGTGTGAATAAAACTTGTGCCAAATTCCAATCTCCAATATGAATTTTAGATCTAGCCCAAATAATTTAATTAAAACTTAGTCTAAAATGTTGAACTTACAAAAATATTTCCATGCTTATCCTTTCAATCCAATCATGCTAGAAATCATATTTACAGGGGTCTAATTTCCCTCCAAAGCCCAAAACATGATCAATGATGATTTTTTTAATATCCCATGGCTCTGGTTAGTTCTTTTGGCCAAGTTAAGCATGGCTTTTACCAAGTAAAAATGTCAAACTTGGTTAATTTTTTACCATACTACAAACTGAACTAAGGACGATATATCAAACCTATATACAATGAAAAAAAACTAATTATAAAATTATCAGCATGAAAATGTACAAGGTTCCATCTGACATAAGTAATCATCTTTTGACATTTTGTTCAAACACCATATACAACAAAATTACATAACAAAGTAATAAGTAAATTTAAGTGTCTTATATACATGTGCATCTCTAACCTACCCACCATAGTGCATTGCATAGATCATCCTTTCTTGTTGGGTAAAGTGGATGGTCAACAAGTAAATGATGATTGAGCATGGGGAGACAAGAGTTAATCTTGGAGGCATGGAAAAAATGAGAACTCTGTTACATTTGTAAGCTTCAAACACACTAGACATAAAGGTGTTTCACATTTGGATAATGTACTAGAAGATAGCCTTCTAGATTTAGTAATTCCTTCTTTATTTAAATTGATATACTTTCACTTTCATTTTTATATTTGTACATTGTCATTTGAAGCATTTTATTTCTTTCATTGGATATTTCATTGAAGAACCTTATTTATTTATATCGTCCTTTCATTTCCTTATGTGAAACAGTTACGACAAAACCTTAGCTTTGCTTCCACCCACCATCCATAGATGCAACATAGATTCCAGGTAATGCTTAGTTAGAGAAAATAGGAAATACCTCTTAATTTAATAAGTACCTGTAATTGATGCCACTAATCATTTTCAAGGATGAGAGAAAATTGTTTCAAGCCTTGAGACTACAATTTTGGTGATTAGTCCAAACTTCTCTTGCACTCAATCCAAAAGGGTCTACAACAAAAACAATATCAATAAGGTTAGAAGGATTTTAAGAGATGAGACATCATGAGAGAACATGAAGCACATCCAATAAAAGAGGTCATTGAGGGGAACTTCCTTGGGTTACATAGTTGTATATGGATTAAAATGGCTTTGTTACAAGGTGGATGAATGGAGAACGAAAAAGGTAAAAAATCAAGACAAGTTCAAAACTAATAATCCATGCAATACACTAGAAGGAATGCCAAACAAAAATATGAATATAAAACACAAATTAGTACTTGATGGAGTGATATGTAACAATCCTATTCATAAAACACATGAAACGATCACAAGTATAAACTAAATCATGCTACGATTTATTTCGTCAATGTAATTCATATAATCTATATAGATTTGTTTGTGCTTACATCTTACCCACCTCTAAAACTATATAGTGAACATCATAATTAAATGTGTGAAATAATTAAGACTAACATCCAAACTCTATATCTCAAAGTATGGAAACCCAGTGTGCATAGGTTCGAAATGTACAGCATGGAATCAACAAAAGAAGGCTCAAGAATTACTCGGCACACTATTATGAGTCCCTAGACAAAGAATATGATACATCTATGCTCATATAGCAATATCAACCAATAAATCTTGCATGATATCTTTGGGATCATTGTAGGGACTACCCAAAACTATGGTCTTCTCTATCAAAAAAATGAAGAGTAGAACCTCATGTGTGATAAGATATGGCTCCATGGGGGACAACTTATCAAAGGGAGATAGTTCCTGAGAGCATCAAATTCTATAGCTCATAACAAAACTCAACTTACAAAGCATATTTAAGAAGAAAATTCTATACCCATCTCACAAACTCATCTTAAGTGCTTGATATATACAAAAATGAACATGAGCTAACCGAAATAATGCTTAATTTTTCCTAATTATATGTTGGAAATGAAATCTAATTACTTAAAGCACACATACAATCTCAAAATATAGGGTGCACAAAAGTAAAATATAAACTAAGAAAGAAAAAACTTAAAATTTGTCTTACACTAATGAGTCAATGGGACAAGAGACTATGTTTGATTGGGGATATAGAACTTCAAAAATATATAACGAATAGGTTTTTTTATCAGATATCAATTCACAAAGGATAAATGATGTATATGTCCTTAAAATAGTTCCACCATAAATGGACCCTCCCATATATTTTCTTGTAGCTTCAACATGAAGGGATAAAGAAGGTTCCATAATACAAATTGGCCTTGGTAAATAAATCTATGACAATTAATCGTCATTTAGATACAATTAATTCCAATGAAATCAACCAAGTTAATGTTAGCATTATGCTGCACAACATGATGGTCAGGTGTATTTTGACTATATCCCTCTTCAAGGGATCCTTGCTCAAACTTGGGTTATCCACCATTCAACAGAAACTCTACTCGTACAACCAAAATTTCCTTCCCTATCTACAATAATGAATATGTCATCCATTATCTCATTAGGGGTTCTAAACCTTTCCCCATTTCCTTTGGGTGAGGAATTCCTTACAAAAATAATACTCTTTAATATGACTACATATCATGTGTATGTTAGTAACCATCATAGCTATCTTTTGAAGCTCTAAAATATAGGCCTCTAGAGAACTTATCTTCTTAAGGAGCACTAACTCCCTAAAATCCATCTCTGGATCCCCGTGATAAAATACGTCCACCAACGTCCTCGTGAAGTCTCCATAGGGGTCACTCATGGTGGGAATGTGACTACTCCAGTCACCATTATTGGATCCATGCTATGAGGATAAGCTCCCCATGTCTTGCACTAGCATCATGGGAATATCAACAAGTTCTTATGTCATGGACCTAAAGTGGGATTTGATCTCTTCCCAGACACATTCCATGCTTGGTGTTTCTCTTTCACCTTGGATTCCAACATCAATTCAATCTTCTTCCCAATGTTTGACAATTGGATGCTTTGAATTGTTCTTCTTGGGGGGTGGATTTCTCTTTGGAATTACAATGATCTGATACCACTGTAGTGTTCCCAAATAAAAAATTAGGCACAGTAACTCCACTACAACAAACAAGGGTATATTTTTTCCTACTTACTCTAAACAGCCCTAGACTTCTCCAAACTAAGATGAAATTAATAATGGAGTATAATGTAGACTTGTTCCAAGACAAACAATCTATTTGGAAGGTAGAATTAGAATCTACCTCGATAGATGCAAATTTTATGGGTATGTCACGCATGGGAAGACTTATTTGGATCAACCAAAGGATTCAAGGAAATATCCCCAGAAAACCTGTGGAAAATCAATCACTTATGGTGCAAATCTAGATATAGATTTTTGTAACGAAACCAAAACCAGATCCATGAATAATCAAAATAAAAAATCATAGGTTATTTGTCTTTCTAGAGGAATTATGAGAAGGTGCAATTCAAGGGACAACTCAAATAGTTAGTTTACAACTCCTCCCAAATAATTATGAATCACCACAAATTTCTAATATAAATTTGCGCATGTTCCCTATACTATCCTTCCTACATGGAACAACTTACAAAACTCAATTTTGATCTCTAGAAGTCAAGATATGGCTCAAACAATGAAGATTAGTAAAAATTACAATACATTGAGTATATGCAAGATACATTATTTGAGACAACAATTTGGATAGAAGAGAAATGATTATATTTTATTCATTGAGTATATGCAAGATACATTATTTGAGACAACAATTTGAATAGAAGAGAAATGATTATATTTTATTCATTGTAGGTCTATGACATAACAGAGGATTGTAGGAACAATAGCCATGATTACATAGATCTCAAACCACATTCCAATTTTTTACAAAATACCAAATGTGCAACTAGTGCACCACAACACACATTAAACTTCACTAAACTAGAACAAGTACTAGAAACATATTTTTTTTAAGAAAATATGATCAGTGAATGGACTAAGTATCCACTCCACAACGGCCATTTAAAATTCCAATTCTACCCCTACTAGTTAAAACATATTAGGGGCCATCTTCCTAATGGATTCCAAGGGGCACATCTCCCAAGCATATAATTGCAAGAGAAAGCAAACAATAATTTTAATTTACAAACCAACCAACACCTACTAGTGCACCTTGTTGATCCTTTTAAGATTGAGATATATCCAATACTATGCTCCAATCCCATTGGCATCCCAAAACATGTACTATATTGCACTCTATATTTGGTGGTTTATAATTGCTCCACTACCTTCATGAGTGTACCCTCTAACAAATTTGACCTTCATAAATGAACCCTTTAACCACCTTGCCCTTCATGAATGCACCCTATAACGACCTTAACCTTCATGACTATTCCATATAACCGCTTTGACCAATTCTAACAAACTTGGGTTGTCCCCTTGCTAAAGGACTTGAACTTATCCATTTGCTAACCAACTTAGTTTGTCAAGTAGGTAACTAACTTTGACTTTGTTCATTATACTCCTTGGCACCATCTTGACTTGGTTAACTTCATTTAATTCATGGATAAGAACTACTTGGAGCCATCATTACCTTGGTTAACCTCTTGCTTGATGTGGACAAACTTTGCTTTTCGAGTTTTTATCAATTTCTTTGTGCAAGGAAAGCTTTGATCAATTTTAATGCCTTGATTAACTTGGCTTCCCATTCAAACATATGAGAATCTAATGGGTTAGGGGATGAAGGGGACATTACATGTTTTTCAATGAATGATAAGCCTTTCAACATATTCTTCATGTGTAGTAGATTTAGGACCAAAATTCAGGTTTCCAATTTTGAAATGCCACAGCCAGGATTCATTTTGAAACTCTGATTAAAATGTTGCTTATATCTCTGTTCTATTTTTCTCTTCCTTCAAACAAGGATTGTTTGCTTCTTTACATTCTTTCTTAAAAGCATATCCTGAATCCTCTTTTTGTGTTTCATGTCCATAACTTCAGTTGCTTTTCTCTTCATATCAGGATTTCTCCTTAAAGGAAACAAGGGATTGTTTGTCATTTAAACCTTAACTATGAGTTTTTTTCTTCGATATATGTCATAATTATATCTTCCATGTAAACTCTATATCCTTTTTGTAACACCTTCCCAAAACTTATGAAATTGTGCTTTAAGGCTAAGACATAATATACATCATGCATAACTTTCTCCTCCTCCATTTTGGTCAAAATACCAAGAGTGTCCCCTTGCCCAAAGCAGTAACTTGATATTGTTTCCAAGTGCTATTTGATGTCTGATTTTGACCTTACTTTCCCTGGTCATGTTGTTTCTTCTTGGATCATGTCCAGAATAGTGGCATTGTATCAAGAATTTATAACTCTTTGGCCAATTGGTTGACTAGAATTTTGATTTTGACTTCTACGAGTAACATTTGCAGGACTGCTACTGCGTCCTCCTCTAGCAAAACTTCTTCCTTTGCTTTTTCTACTTTGCCGACTAAATTAGATGTTCAGTTTGAAATAGTAAGTCTCGCACTTGTATGGTCCACTAAACTAGACACAGAGAGTAACCCCAAGATCTTTGCAATATTATATAAACGCAGCAGTCCATATATGCTCCCAGCTAATCTGATAAAAACGAATATTGGTCGTTCAGACCTCCACACAAGACTATGAACATTCCCTAATATGTCTGCTTTTATATCCTTGATTCGTGGCTACATAAGAGACCTGCAGCACATGGAGGCGAATATGAGTTAAATCGAATTATTAATATCGACATTTCGAAATCGTGGCGACTGTTCAGCGATTTCCACATCCATGAGTTCAGATCGTGCAGGGATTTCCAAATGCTGGACTTCAGTTTTCTATGACCTATTCAAGGTTCGGTAGGATTCAATTAATTAATTATATACACGGTATTAATAAACTAATACTTATATAACACGTCTCTCAGTCAACTGAAAATTAGTAGGAGGGTGGCCTACTAATCATTGTGTTGCCCGTCGCTTTAAACTCTTAGTTTTCTGAGAGAATCAAGGACAGTTTCTATTTTTCGTTCAGAATGAAGGGAGGCGCGATTTCATTATGTAGTTTTGTCTTTTTTTAAAATAGGTATGGATAGAGATTCTTATTTTAGTATTTAAATTGGAAAATGTTTAAATTATGTTTTCGAATTTAGATTTAATATCTTTAACCACTCTTTAACATCTAAATTATTCTAATATTTTTTATAAATTTTCAATTAAAATCTAAAAATATACTTGAAAACATAAAATACTTTTACTTCTAAAATTTATAATATTAAAAAATATAAAATAATGAATCTCCACAGAATCGCTTGAATAAAAGGAGTATAAGACTTTTCATAACAACGGTTTAGAATAACACGATAACCTTTTAGTCAAAAGTCTTATATAATATTTCTAAACTCACATGTGAAGTTGAATGGCTCAAGGTCAAAGCTTTCATTCTTGTAAACATAGTTGGATGAAGATTATGAATAATGAAACCTATTGGTGAAGATTTAGAATAATGACATAACGTCGTCAAAAGTGTTCCAATACTTATAAACTTACATGTGAAAAGTGTTCTAATACTTGAAAACTTACATGCAAATCTACCTGCTTAGGTGAAAGTTTAAAGTAATGATATAACTTTTTACAAAAAGAGTTAAAATAATGAAATAGCTTTTTACTGAAATTTGCCTATATGTATATGTACTGACTGTGACCCTCTTTCTACAGCGATTGGGACTAGTCATCTTACTCATTTTCATAGAAAAAATAATTGTGAAGGAGCCGAACAAAGATGAACGAGAAGCACCTCCTTGATAACTGGGTATAACACAATTGCTTCTTGAAATGATATAATATCACTTTTTTTCTTTCCTCAAAACAATCTTGTTTATAATATGGTTAATTACTGAAGTACATGTTTAGGTTGAAATTGACATTAAAATGATATAATAACACTTTTTCCCCCTCAAAATAATCTTGTTTATAATATAGTTGATTACTGAAGTACATGTTTAGGGTGAAGTTGATATTAGTTTTTTAATAATAACATTTCAATAATTAAATCGTGTTTAAAATGGAATTGATATTATTTTTTAATAATAGCATTTCAATAATTAAATTTAAGATTTATTTTCTGTGTTTGAAAAAAATATTATGCTGTGTATTTGTGTGTAGGTTTACAAGAACTCAAGAACTTATCTGTTTATAAAACTTTCAAGCAAGCCAGAATAGAAGGATTTATTTTCTATGTTCAAAAAAAATATTATGCTATATGTATTTGTGTGTAGGTGTACAAGAACTCAAGAACTTATCTGTTTATAAAACTTTCTTGAGCAAGCCATAATGCAAGTATTTATTTATTTTAATATTATGTAAATTATGGTAACAGCAAAAAATTTATTTATTTTATAAATTTATTTATATTAAGGTAATAATAATAATTCTATTTATTTTATAATTTTATTAAAAAATATATTATTATTATTATGATGATGTAAGATCAGCAATCTCCCCTGTACAGAAATATAATGATTGGATGTTCAGTTTGTAATAGTAAGTCTCACACCGTTAAGATCCGCTGTACTAGACTCCGAGAGTAACGCCAAGATTTTGCATCGTTCTGTCCTTTTCGCGAGAAAAGGCCTGTCTCTATTATATAAGGCAGCCCATCACGAAAACTTATTTCGCAGCGTTTTCTCAAAAAGGAATAGAATAGTGCCACGTACCTAGCTGGAGAGATGCTCAAAAGGAATGAATGTTCTCTAATCTGTCTGTATTTATATTCTTGATTCGTGCCTACGATAAGAGATCCACCACACTCAGGCGAATATGACTATGATCTACCTGTATTCTTCTTTCTTATTAAGCTTTCGAGCAGCAAACGTCAGAATTGTGAATCTCTCCTTTTTTTTAGGAGATTATATTCAAAATAACAATAAATTCATTACACGCATTGTTAATATCCATATTTAGAAACTCTCGCAACTATTAAAAGATTTTCATGGCTATGCGTTGAGTTACTTCACGGATTTCCAAAGGGTGGTTTTGGAGTTTTCAGTTATCTTTTCACGGTGTTACTCGTTGAAATGGAAGGGCAAGTTATTGGCAACCATATGTGGAAAAAGTAACTAGTCTTACTTTACTCACTTCTCATAACACTTTTGGAAGTCGAAACTTTTTGTGGGAGAGTCCTATGTAACTCTGCAAAAGACACTTAGACACCAAATATATCTCATATTGTGTATGATTAGTAACAGGGGCTTAATAGATTTTAGAAGAAGATATCAATAATACAAGTTCATTCATCCAAAGATAAGCCAATTGCATAACTAATTAGTTGCAATACCCTATAACCAATGCAATATGTAGGAATTAGCAAAATTACATGCATTTCATAAGTATCTATCATTATTAAATAATAATTTAAAGAACATGTACATTAGTATGTATCAATTAGGCATGTTAATATTATGAAAACAGTAGTAGTTTAGGCATTCACTTTAGTATAAGAACAACAACGTGCATGTAACCAAGCATTTACTAAACAATTTGCATCAACTTTGAAAGCAAGTTGTTTGTGTTTATTACTAATAGGGTGTGTGCAAGTCTCTTTTGAGGGGTTAGATGTAATAGAAAACTGAAAATCAGTTATCCATCAACTTGCACGGATATTTTGAGACACTTACACAATGAATCTTGGGATGAGTAAAAGACAAGAAATGTAGAAAATTGAATAACTTTTCCAAATATATAAATTTTTTCTATTAAAAATGTTGTTAACTATCTAAAGTTAAATATTTTGTTAACTATCTAAGTTAGATATTTTTTAACAATTTTTTTCTTATTTTTGGAACAAATTATAAGGTATATGTTTTTGTGGGTGTAGCCTTTGAGTGACTAAATGGTGGAATAAACTTACAAAAAAATGGTAGACATATAGAGAACATATAGTACTAGTGTAGGACTATTTTTCCAATAATAAAAATAATATTTTTATTTTTTGTAATTATCTAAGAGATCAAACATCGAAAACGCTATGTCAATTGTGGGTGTAGCTTTTGAATGTCTTAATACAATTATTTGGAAATGGGTTTTTTATAACATGTAGAGATCGGTGTTCTTTAGTGTAGCATACAATGTTTTTGTTAATGGTTGAGAAACGAAAGAGATATGGACAAAACACTAACACTGTTTTTTTGAGTTGAGGAGTGATGACAAAAGATAAGTAAGAAAAAAATATGTATTCTTGTTAAAATTTACATATTTGGAATCCGTAAAAAAAAAATCTATTTCTAAAATTTCATAAAAAATGGTGTGTAACATACTGTAACCAACGACTAAACACAAGCATATTGAAAATTAGGATATAATGTTGACTTAGCCATGGTTTATGATACTCCAAGGCATAGGCATGTTGAATCCAAAGCGAAGTCCAAAGCATACACATAGGCATAAAAATTCCATGCAAGCATCGGTCGAGGCTCGACCTTATCATTTGGAGGGAATGCATTTTTTAATTTAAACAAAACGCATGCTCGTTATATTGAACAATAACATGTGCACATTGTATTGATTAAAAACAGGAGCGTATTTTAGTGAATAAAAACGCGCGCACATTTTAAAATACTACAATGATTTTTGTTTTATGACTTATACCAATATTTTTATTATTTTATGCCCTCCTCATCCCACTCCCCCTCCCCATCCCCCTGCCTAATTCTTACTAACCCCCCATCCTCCTCTCCCTACTTATAAGCCCCACTCCTCCTGTACCTACCTTTAAACCCCCCATCTCTCTCTCTCTAACACCCCACCACCCCATTCATTCTCACTCTCTCTCTCACACCTATGCCCCCCCTTACCACTAACACATGTATGTATCCTCCCCCTTACCACTAACACATGTATGTATCCTCCCCCTCACCCCTAAACCCATAACCCTTTCTCTCTACATCTAACTCTTAAACACCACCCTATTTTTATATCTCTAATGACTTACCAAAGCCCCCCCCTACAGAAACCCCTAAACCTCCCTTCCTTTCTCTCTCTCTCTCTCTCACGCGCGCGCGCACACACACACACAGCCCCCTAGCACCTCTCTCTCACTCCTAACACCTAAAATATATCTCTCCACTCTTTCTTGCTCCTCAACTCATCCAACTACACTTAGTCCCCACCCCCCGATCTATTCCCCAACCCTCTCTCTCTCACACACACACCCACATTACACCTCCATAGGTCACCCCTACCACTAATAACCACCCCCTCTCCCCCCCAATTCTTACTAATCCCCCCTCCTTCTCTCCCTGCCTTTAACTCCCCTCCTCCTCTTACCTCTCTCCCCCCCTCATCTCCATTACTAAAACCTTCTCCACTCTCTCTTACTCTCCAACCTCTGACACCTAACAACCCCCTCCCCAACCTCTAACACCCACACCCACAAACATGTCTGTTAGTCTTGTTGGAATATAGGGCAGACCCGGGATTTATACCATTAACTTCGCACCACCAAAAGACCCATAGTGTTGGCCCTTTCGGCAAGAACCTGGGAACATGTTGCAGTCTCACCCGAAACAACCATGGGGTGTCGCAAAACCAGGTTTCTGCAAGCAGAAGAGGAATATTATTGTACCTTTAGCTTTTACTAAGTTATAATCATATAATACAGAGCTTCAACAATACTTATATAACTTTGCAACTAGATAAACAAACAGTTACTAGCTTAACCATTTCCTAGGAATTCACAGTGAAGTTAGTATTTTAGCAGTGATATTACTTATCAAATATAAATTTATTAATGCATTAATGAACATATCAGAAACAACACAAAGAACCACAACACAAGATATAATGTGGTTCACCCCCAATGTAGGGGTTACGTCCACAGAACTATGTTTTATTCAACTCTTTACAAAAACCACAGTTCTGATCTGCGCACTTAGCTGTAGATCCCTTCAAGTCCTCAAAGCTGTGCACACAGCTGCAGGCCTCTACGCACACAGCTGCAGAGGTCGTCCATGCACACAGCTGGGACTTAACCTTCTCTTACAAAATAGCCTTAGCTTCGCATCAATTCATCTTACATCAAAAGCCTAACCCGACTTCTTTACAAGAGTGCTTATTTATACAGCGCACTTATTACAAAACCATGGGCTTAAACCATGGGCACCCCAAATCCTAAACCCTGGACTTAAACCATGGGTTTATTACAAAAAGAGGACTTTGACTCAACCCTGACACCCCTAAGAATATTTTGAGTCGTAACTCCGCTTACAAACTTTCACCAAAACCGTGGAGTTACCCTCCTTAAGGACCGTTAGGGTGTGCGCCCCAACAAGTCTTCCCCCACCTCTAACCCCCCTCCTCCTCTTACGTCTAACCCCCTATTATTCCCCTAAATATAACCCCACCCAATCCCTTCAATCCTCTAACAACCCACCACTCGCTCTCCTTACCTCTCACTCTCTCCCCACTATGTATCCCCCTACCAATAGCACCCCCCTACTTCACTGTCTCTCATTCCGTAAATCATCCAAATACACCTAAACCCCACCTCCATATATATATTTCACAACCCTCTCTCTCTCTCTCTCTAACACACACACACACACACATCCATTTGTTTTCCCCTACCATTGACACCCCCC
>LPNX011012647.1:305362-382668 GCA_001517045.1 Pseudotsuga menziesii
CCCATTACCACCAACACCCCCTAACCTATAATCTACAAAACCTAGACACCCCCACACATATCCACAACTCTCTCCTTACCACTAACACCTCCATCCCTTATATCACTCCCCAAGCAATCCAACTACCTCTAACCCCCACCCCCCTATTGCATCCCCTCTACAACAACTAGACACCCCCACATTAATCTAACCCCCCTAACTCCTAAACTCCTAGTCACCCCATACACATCCCTATGTCTCCCCTCTTACACACACTACCACATACCTATGTCTCCCCTTACCGCTAACGCCCCCTGACCTATCTATTTGACACACACACACACACATCCCTATGTCTCTCCTCACCACGAGCAACCCCTAACCTATCTCTCTCTTTGACACACACACATCCCCATGTCTCCCCTAATTACTAACACCCGTTAACCTATATTTTTCTCACACACACATCCGTTGAGTTGTAAAACAATATAGTTAGTTTGAAGAGAGGGGGGGTGTTATGGCACAAAGACTAAGGTAGTTCTTGTTAATTACCCCTAAACCATGAATGATCCCTTAGTCGTGCAACTACCTTCTTAAATGCTCCTAAACACTATTAGAGTAAACAACACACTAGTTTTATGTGGTCATAATGCACCCCCATTTTTTATAACAATAATGCATTCACGTTTCATCTCGGTATAAGCAATAGCAATCCTTGTCCCATAAACACTCTATCATATTTCACACAGGTTTGATAGTTTGCACACAATTTCAGGTTGCACACAGTGTGTGAACATTCTCTTCTTCACCATATTATCACACAAATTTTTTTTTGACATCAAGCATCTCCACCACAAATGTCTAAGTATTGCTTGGAGCATGGTATATGTTGAGGAGAAAGAAATAAAGAATTGATTGAGTATGAAAGAAACCATTAATTGAACAAGGAGCACAATAGATCATCACCACCCCAAGTGTCTAAGTATTGCTTGGAGCATGTTATACATTGAGGAGCAAGAAATCAAGAATTAATTGAGCAAGGAGCACCATTTAACATCTACACCATTGTTTTTCTTTGAATTGAGGAGCTAGCAAAGGAAACATTAACTTGGTCATTGTGGCAGAGTATGTAGACACAATTGAGCAAGAAACAAACCAAGCTTGGGAAATTTCCCATTGAGGAGCACCATAGAGCATATCCACCATTGTTTTTCTTGCAATTGAGGAGCTAGCAAAGGGGTCATTGTGGTGGAGAATGTAGACACAATTGAGCAAGAAACAAACCAAGCTTGGGGAATTTTTTATTGAGGAGCACCATAGAGCATCTCCACCATTGTTTTTCTTGCAATTGAGGAGCTAGAAAAAGAAACATTAACTTGGTCATTGTGGTGGAGTATGTAGACACAATTGAGAAAGAAACAAACCAAGCTTGGGGAATTTCCCATTGAGGAGTGCCATAGACCATGTCTACCATTTTTTTTCTTGCAATTGAGGAGCTAGCAAAGGAAACATTCTTCCCAATCTTCCCCCTAACTTGAGAATCTAGACATAATTGAGCAAGAAAGAAATCAAGCTTGGGTAGTCTCCATTGAAGAGTACCATTGAGGGTCTATCAAAGGAAACCATATATCATTGATCATTCTGGTGATGGGAAACTCATGCAATCGAGCAAGAAAATCAGCAAGGAAGAGGACAACCAATGAAATCCTTGAAGAAATTAGAGAGAAGAAAATAAATGACATGACCAATCAAAGATGTTCTATGGAAACTCAACCAATTCCGGTTGTTGAGGATGCCACAATTCTTCCTACTAATCCACATTAAGAAAGAGAAAATGTAGTTGCTCGAGGGTCGTTTGGTCTCCATATTAGTAGAAGAGCGAGCACTGCATGGAACTAATCAAGGAGTAAAGCATAGGTGCACATCAAGGCCACCTGAAACCTTTGCATATTTAATTGAATGTGGGTATACAAGTGACGAAGTTAGAGAGACGTTGAATGTCGAACATATGCTCGAAGAAGAAAATGTTGTTCAGACCACCTAGGAGAATTTGCAATTTCCATTGTCCTACCAACAAGAGGACATGGAAGGACATGAAGCTCATGTTCAAATTCCTGACTGACCAGGTGGTATGGTACAGGGTGTAGTTCCAAACTCCCTACCTCCATTAGAAACTTCACACCAAAGAAATCCAAAATGTAGATAGATCGATGAAAGTCTCATTGGTTCGCTTGAAGGTACACTGTCTAAACGCAATATTGCATATCAATCTCAATAGATGCTTGTCAATTATTTTGATTCTAAATGTGATGGATATAAATGTATATTATTTATATCGTTGTTAAAATCTAGGTCTATTACTGTTGTTAGGAAAAACTTAAGGATAAAGATGATAAACAGTTCTGAACCAAGTTCTCATGTTGTCAAAAGTTTAGTAGATGCATTTAGTACTATCGGAAACAAATTGCATTCAAAGGATCGCAATGCATCTCATCGTGTGTTGTCACAATCAATCATGAACAAAAGAGCCAAGGCCCTTCGACTTATTAAGCCTACATCCAAATTTGTAGGATTGGATATCAAAGCACTCTGTAGATATTGTTCTAGAAGAGATCAACTTGACTTTGGTCAAAAAGATGTCTGGTCCTTCATTGGAAAGTTGCCATGCTCTAATATGAAGCTCATTGATGCACTAAAGGGACTGGTGCAAGAGTTTTGGCATGACAATACTAGACCTTCATCCAACCAAAAAGATGTACTAAAATTGAGAAGGGGTTCAAGGGATCATGAGCCCCACATTAAACATTTTATTAACAAGACACAAAGAGAATTATATGAGAGACTTAGGCATGAACATAATGAACTTAATTGGGCCAAAGATCCTTCGAGAAATGAAAACCATGGTATGTTAAAATAAACACAACTCGAAACACATGTTGTTGTCGATATCACATTGAGTACGGTTATTATTATGACACATGTATACATATATTGCGTGTATTGCATAACACTCTTGTGTAGGAATGTTCAACTACAATGCCACCGACATCATCTATAGACTTTATATATAACATTTTTTGTAGAAGGATATAAGGTTGCACATTTTATCAAATACCTTGCATATATGGGGCATTCCCAAGGTGTGGTGGAATGGCATTTTTGGACATTGTTCTACAATCACCCGAAGGATAAAAATATATAGATGGAACAACATTGGATTTGGTATGTTGGTTGTCCAGGGAAATTAAAAAATTCTCATGTATTCCAATGGTTGTGTATTCTCCACAAGAGGCACATGTTACCACATATTTGGAACTATTTTGAGACCAGACATGGAAAAAGGGAACATGATGAAGTAGGTGCATGCATCAAGACTACATTACGTAGGAAAGAGATGAAATTCAAAACTATTTCTCTCATCTGAGATGCAAAGACCATTGTTTCATGGTGTTCTTCAATGATGGGGTAGGGAGCTAGAAGGAAAGAAGACCAATCGTCTCAAAAAACACATGTACATAGATATTTTTGGGAGGTGGTTGGTGTAGATCGATCACACCTATATGAGTGCAAGACCTTTCAAGGAACTCACGCATTCCATTCAGTTAGAATGTCAAACAATGGTATAGTTTAAATGTGGACAAGGAAACTCTCTTGTTTTTGTTATTCATGTAGCAGTGGTGAATGGGACAACTGTGAATCCATAAACTGGGTTGGCAACTGGGATCATGTATCACTCCCCATTGGTCAACAAATAAATGAAAAATTATCCTAGTTGGAGGAGGGCAAGTCGATTATTTCAAATGACTATGACCACATTTAATATCTCATACAAATAGGTTCGACTATTATGTTGATAAATTTGAAATGTTTGACAACTAATTGTGTTTAGTTAGCTGACTCCTTGGTCTGCACTTTATTTTATGTAAAGCAAAATGACTCCATGCCTCCATACATTCTTAGGTAAGTGCCTTCCTTGGTGAAAAAATAGTCACCAAATTCTTTTATAGTTTCCATTGCTCCCTTTGACATACATGGGAAATCTTCTAAAAAGATTAACCTATAAAGGGGCCTAATGAATTCTTCACAAATTAGCTGATAACGAGTGTGATATTGGTGGGCTCCTATAATCTGATAGGAAACATAAATAGGAGATTTCCCTTCTATGCATACACAATTTATCTTTTCAAACTTATGCCTATATATTATGCAATCTAACAGGAAAGGATGACATAGAATTCTGATTCGCTCTGATTTAGACCTTCCTGAGATTCCTTGATACTTTTAGACAAGTTCTTGGTGGAAATATCTTCCTAGTTAAAGACTGTTCCCTCCATTGCCATATAATACATGAGTGGAATCCACCCAAAATTGTATGTTTTTCCATCACATCTACCATATAGCCTAATCAACATCAATGCTATTAATCTGAATTGTGTTCATAGACTAGTTCTTTCATGCTCTCCCGACTACTTACGTCTGAAGGTTTTACCTTCAATCAAATTTAATGCTCTTTACCCAATCTGTGGTCACATTTCTCTCTACTTTAGGTAGACTATATTTTTTCAAAATGAATACTAGTGCAAATGATGCTACGGGATTTCCCTCTTCATCATTAATTATCATACCCACCGTGTCAATCTTTGGCAAAACCCAACTAATGACCTCAGCACAGGGAAAAACCTCTAACCTAGTGGTTATCTTGGTCAACCCAGACCTCAAAATATTCTCATATAAGGCAAGATCCCCTTATCGAGCTTTTGGCACTTTCTTGACGAAAATCATGGGGTATATTTGGCCCTATTTCAAATCGGTCTTTGCTTTTGTAACTGCTTTGCTATCTTCGTACACTATCTCAACCTTTATGGCATGCATAACTTCAACAATCTCTAGGATATAATTGCTTTCAATGATTTTGAGCTTCTTTCTTCCCTTTTTAGGGATAGTTTCAGCAAGAAACAATACCTGCAATAAAAAATGTCTTACCACCCATAAAATCATATCAATCACACATATGCATCATTGCGCCGAGAGGCGCTCTACAGTCCAGTATGGGGGAGATCTTGTCACGTGATGTCACGTGATGTAACGTTACTAACATGTGGGCAAAAAATAATAGTGAAAGTAAATATTATGGGGGAGATCTTGTCAAGTGATGTAACGTTACTAACATGTCGGCAAAAAATAATAGTGAAAGTGAATATTATGGGGGAGATCTTGTCACGTGATGTAACGTTACTAACATGTCGGCAAAAAATAATAGTGAAAGTGAATATTATGGGGGAGATCTTGTCACGTGATGTAACTTTTGTAACATGTAGGCAAAAAATAATAGTGATAGTGAATATTATGGGAGAGATTTTGTAACACAAAATAAAAAATAATATTACTTTATTAAAGTTATTTTTATTAATAAAAACTAATAGCACATAATAATGTCATTTTATCTCCGTAAACATAATAGCACACAATAACACATTGAATAAGCACTCACAGATTAATGCATTAAATTAAAATTCAGAAGTTGTTTTCTTGGTCATCCATTAATATCGCAGAGCATCATGGGTAATCGAGGAAGAGGATCATCTCCAAACAGAGAAAATGTGTAAGGGCAGTACAACAATGTTTAAAATATTGGGTGGCCGTCTGCAATGCCCTGGCATATCCTCACCTGCGTTGAAGCTCTTGTCAATGAAAACAATGTTTCTGAAAATCTCAAGTACCCAGCTTCAGTATATGGATCTTCTAGTCAAAACTCCATGATTTCAAGGGCAGGACAGCTCTCAAGCAAGCAACCCAACACAGCAATATCCCTATCATCCAAGTATATAGTGTCTACGTGAACTATCAGAAGATTAGCCAGTGGGGTGTTTAAACATCGTGGAAGCAGATCTCTAGCAAACTCCTGCGTTGCATTGCAAAGCCAAAACTATGTCAACTTTTGGACTTAAAAATAAAAATAAATGAACTTTACTATATATGTTCTGTCCAGATTATACAATACAGCGGTGACACTTCCCACCGTAAAGACATCACAAAGTTATCATAGTCCAATTCTGTCTTACCACAGCAAAGAGGCCAGCCATGGACAGAAACTCGAGATTAGGATGCCTCTCGAGGATCTTGAAAAGAGGAACAGTCATCTCTGCGTTTTCCCTAGGAAGGCGGCCCCAAAGATCAATGGAGAGTTTCTTCAATGATTTGAACTCACTCACAATTTCAAGAACCCTTACAGCCTTGCAGAAAAGCCCCAACTCTAAGGACGTCAAAACTTTCTTCTATATTCTGCTAAAACTCACATTACTAACCTCAAATTTCTTAGCCTTTTGCTTATGATGTGGGAATTTGTTCCAGGCAATGACCATTGATACTTGCGTAAATGCAATTTTAAAGGATTTGACTTTCCAGAACAGTCAGCAGATGCATATCGTAATAGCTTATTCAACAAATGTTCAACTCCAAATCTTACTAGTCTTTGCGCCAGGACACAGTCCAAATACCGACGGAATTCACGTCGCTAACTCCCGACATGTATTGATTCAGAATTGTACAATCGCAACAGGTTGCTAGAACCATTTATATGCATCTTTCCTAGTTCTTTTTTCTTTGTAATTAACTGTTATCCAGAAAACGAATGCAAGATCTTGTAAGAATCAAAATCTTATGAAATTGATCCACAGGAGACGATTGTATTTCTATTGTTACAAAAAGCTCAGATATTAGAATCCAGAAGCTAGCCTATGGACCTGGTCACGGAATAAGATAACTATGTGTTCTAGTTTAATATCGAAATTGTATATATCCCAGATAGGAAGGATATATTAATTATGGTTCTAAATGAGCAGTATTGGAAGCCTGGGCAAGAATCAATCAAAAGATACTGTTTCAGACGTGGTTGTTGATGGAGCTTCTCTGACTGGCACAACAAATGGATTGCGTATAAAAACATGGCAGGTAGTTATTATTTAAAATTTCACAATTTTCTTCACTAATGGGTATCTGTTAATGGGTATCCGTTAGCAAAGAATTCATTGTATGATAAACTAGCACATTTACATTGTTTGTTTTGTTTGTTGCTGGATCAAGTTGATTGTTGCTGGATCAAGTTGATAGAGATCAAATGGTTGAGAGATAGTTATAAAATGAAATGGGAAATAGTTACTCATGCCTAGCATTGCAAAGCCAAAACTATGTCAACTTTTAGACTTAAAAATAAAAATAAATGAACTTTACTATATATGTTCTGTCCAGATTATACAATACAGCGGTGACACTTCCCACCGTAAAGACATAGTCCAATTCTGTCTTACCACAGCAAAGAGGCCAGCCATGGACAGAAACTCGAGATTAGGATGCCTCTCGAGGATCTTGAAAAGAGGAACAGTCATCTCTGCGTTTTCCCTAGGAAGGCGGCCCCAAAGATCAATGGAGAGTTTCTTCAATGATTTGAATTCACTCACAATTTCAAGAACCCTTTCAGCTGAAACATTGGGTGCATCTTCATCCAACTCCAATATCAACGACGGTTCAACTAATCTATTTTCACACTCCATTGTCACGTTGCGGAGGCCATGGTAAAGTTCTTGAAAGAACACCCCCATTCACTCTCAAAACATTTATCTTCTCTGGTATCAGAGTTACAAGTTCGGGACATTTTATGGTTAAAACCTCGACGTGATTATCATTTATAACTATATCTCTAATGTTGTGGGCGCCTGAGATTACAGGCTTCAACAGGCCAACAGAAGGGTTTATGGCAAGTTCTTGCAGAATTGGGCAACTTCAACAGGCCAACAGAAGGGTTTATGGCAAGTTCTTGCAGAATTGGGCAACGAGAAATGAAGAGAGCTAAAGATTCATGAGTGAATTCGATATTACTGAAAGAGCAAGAAATGAGATTCTTGTATCAGATACAACCGTTTGGAATATTTGTGAGATTGTAGTTGGAGAGTTGAAATGTAGTTAGACTACCACAGCTGAAAAGGGCAGCAGGAGGAGGGATTTCTATATTTTGCTGGCATTGACACAGAGTGAGGCTTTGGACATTGGGGGAGATCTTGTAAAGTCAGTAACGTTTGTAACATGTCGGCAAAAAATAATAGTGATAGCGAATATTATGGGAGAGATTTTGTAACACAAAATAAAAAATAATATCACTTTAGTAACCTTATTTTTATTAATAAAAATTAATTTTTCTAATAGGCCAAAATAAATTTGGGCTACAAAAACAATCTAATATGGGGGATATGTTGTAATCTTCCTACCTAAAAACCAATTAAAAAGTAAAAATTTAATTATCCCTAAAAAAAATATGTGGGTGAAAAAAAAAACACAAAATTGAATTATCCCAAAAAAATGTTGGCAACCATGTGCAAGGCCTCCTAAACAACCCATGGTTTAGGAGGGCCTTGGAAATGGTTTAGGACCATGTGCAAGGCCTCCTAAACAACCCATGGTTTAGGAGGGCCTTGGAAATGGTTTAGGACCATGTGCAAGGCCTCCTAAACAACCTGTGATTGTAGGAGGGCCTTGCAGATGGTTTTAAAACCATGTGTGGGGAAATGATGCAATGTTCGTTCCTAACAAAATAAAAAATATTATATGTCGGCCATAAATAATATTAAATATTAATGATAATAAAATTATATGTGGACCTTAAATAAAAAGATGTGTCTTTTGGTTTGAATCAAATCAATGGATACCTAAGAAGAGCTTTGCACCTCGAAAGATTTGATCCATCTCGGCGCTTGATAGAACCTAGGATTTGGATCTACGCTGGTTTAAGTAGACAACTAAAATTTCTTTACCCTGTTCTTTCCTTCCACCATAAATAACACTACGGCCGGCTCAGGGTTACGGCTAAAAATAAAACAAACTCTACTAAAACTATAGGAAACCCTAGCTGAAAACCTTTCCACACTATCTTTAAAACAAAAAAACCCCAATCGCCCTCACTTTCTCTAAGTTGTGACGAGGCTTTGTAAAACTATAAATCTTGGTGATGATGCCCTAGGGAAAATGATGCCACAAGTCCCACGGCTGCAATCGAAGGAAACTTCCCCTATGGGATTTGAAAAGAAAACCTCCTCCAAAGACAACGCCCACGCCTGAGCAGCCAACTGCATCCATACAAGCATCAAATCTCGGCCTTCTGAAAACAAAAATCTTTGACCTAGAAAACTATGTGAAAATGCCCCCGAATTCTCATAATGCCTATGTATTTATTGGGGCAAGAAAAAACACTGGGAATTCTGACCTAAATGAAGACGGGAGGCAAAAACTCTTCATAAACTCAGCCAAAACTAACTACTGATGACGACAATTGCAAACCCTACTAAACCAATCACTAGAAAAATGTGAGGACACCTACCTATTAGTCAAAGTTGTCTCCACACAGTTAATGAGTGCAGGCCACATGAGATCCACCGAAAAAAAACGTAGATAACTCAAATAAGAAATGTTCTTCAACCTCACCCACTATGTAAAAACCAGAAGGTGAAAAAAACAAGTGAAATGGGAAAATAAAAAGGCTTCTCAGGTAGTGAAAACCCCTAAGACCTCTACACGTGTGAGCCCAAAAACCTTTTCGATGCCAACCACCGCAGGCTAAACACATAAGTCATCACAATTATCCACTTGCACTAGCGGCTCAGACACAACAATCCCATCTGCATCAATGGCCTGAAACCCAACATACTTCCACGATGGCGCGTTGGATGATATCTCCGTAAAAAAATGTAGAACGATCCGTCGTAGCGGATCAATTCCGAACAAAACCCCGCCATAGCGGCTCATGGCTTGCCAAATGAAATGCTCCTTGAAATATTTCGCCATACCGGACAGGACATAAACAACCTTCCACCGTAGCGGGAACATACCGATGACGTTTTATGAGACATAAAATATCCCACTGTAGCAGCTCACAACCAAGGAGAATGCCCGCTGTAGCGGCTCGCGTAAAACAAACCAAAAAACAATCAAAAACCTGTTACCGTAGAGGACGCAAAGCGAGAAGCTCGCTGACACAGCGGAAACATGAATACATTGGCTCATAAGTAAAAAATGGTAACCACCGTAGTGGCCCAATCATAGAAACATTTCGGCTATAGCGGCTAACAAACAGTGAACAACTCGCTATAGTGGCTAGACAGTGAAGATGAACCCACAGTTGAGGTTTGAAATGGAAAACGTGTCCATTACTGCAGATCAAAAATAAACTTTCTCCCTTCGTAAAAACATAAATTTTATTCAAGTTCATGATGGACAAGAAAAAATCAAAGGTTAATTAAAGCAAATGAAAACTAAGATTTTCAAAGGGGGGCCAAAAAATATAAATTTTTTTTTGGGAAATGTTACCGTAGCAACAATTGGTGACTAGCTGTAGGACACATATCTTTGAAAAAACTAACTTTTGAACAACAAATACTTCCTTTAAGATGCCTAGATTTATTAGAATACAAGATTTATGAACTTTAAAACATTTATTATGGTCCGAATGGAAAAAGGGGAACCAGGTTTTCATAGTCTCGATAAATATTATGAGGCCAAGATATGAAGTTTATTTTACTTCTGCCTTTGGACAACTTCCAACCTAGACACCACAGGATTGTAATAGATAGTGAACAGATATATTCATTTGTTCCTCATTCCCATGCCATTTTGAATTATCTTGACGCTTCTAGACTTTTGTCCTTTTGAGTCCTTTCTGATTCCTTTCTGTTTGAAATTTGGTTCAAGTTCTTCTATCCATAGTGTCCTTTTGGGTGAGACATATTTTGATTTCAACTCACGGACAGAGAAGAACATTCGAGCAATCTTATTCAAACTGATTTTGTTCAGAATGCTTTTGATATATGTTTTCTTCCTAGGAGATTTTGACTTTTGTTAGCCTTTTGGATTTCATTTGTGGCATCAGATCATTTAAATACAATACAACTGCTTACCCTGCTTCCTCTCCATGGGTCTTTTGTTGTTAGCCTCCTAGAATAGACTTTAGTGTGTAGTGGATGGAGCCTCAAAATAGTATTCTAGACTATGCTGACCTTAGTTATTTTACAAGGATTAAACTTGACTTCAATGTGTTTATAATCTATTAATATAGTCTGCTAATATTAAAGGATCTTTAAGCATAATGTATGTGCAAATAGAACACAGTCTTTGGTCAAAATTTTTAGTTTGTCCAGAACGCTAAGTTAGGAGACCTGCATGTCAAGTAAGGTGCAGGACTATTACCTGTTTAGAAAATATTGTAACATCATCCAAATATACCATAATACTATGGCCAATCAGACTGCATAAATCTATATCCATAGCCCTTTGGAATGTTTCTCCAGCATTAATGAGTCCAAGAGGCATTCTCCTATATGCAAATGTCCCCCACTTGGTTCTGAAGGTGGTCTTGAGCCTGTCTTCTTCTACTAATAGTACTTGGTTATAGCCTGAGAATCCATCTAACCAAGAAAAAAACACAGAACCTGAGACCATTTCTAGTATATGTTCCATGGGTGGGACAAAGTAATTATCTTTATCTGACGCACGATTTAAATTCCCAAAATCAACACAAGGTATGATCTCTGAAGACTTCTTTTGTAATGGCACCAAGTTTTAGACCCATTCTGAATGTCTAAATTTGAATATAATTTTAGCATCCAGAAGATTTTTTACCTCAATTGGAATTAGTGGCTCTAGTTTGGGATGCATCTTTCTCATAGGTTGCTGATAATGTTTGACTCGAACTTTGATTGGAATCACATGCTGTATAATTCTTATGTCATAACTTTTGAGGTCTTTGTAGGTCTAAGCAAATACATCTTTGTATTGTCTGAATAAACTGATGAATTTACTCTTCTACCCAGGTGAACAACACTTTTCCAAATTCACATATTTGGGTTTAGCCTCTGTCCCTATATTTATCAGCTCAAATTGTAAAGATGAGCTATTTCTCTTGACATTCGCTGTTTTCGGAACTTGTTGTCTATATCGAACATCTGTTCTAGCGTTCTGACTCCTTTAGGAATGAAATTTCCATTATGGAGCTTTTCTTGATGTTCCTTGTCATCTATTATGGCTCCTTTAAATATATCATCATTCATTAAACATTCCAATATTTGTTTATCATCATCAAGCACGCTCAGATTGGCGATGTTGTCTGGATCAGAAGGCCTAAAAAGAAATTCAATTGAGCATCTGTTATTTGTAGGTACCAGACTTGCAACTGAAGTAGCTAACAAGTCAGTTGCTATATTTTTTACTCTAGGAATTGAAGAAATATTAAATGCATAAAATTTTTGTTAATAAATCCCAAACTTCATTTTGGTAAGGCTTCAAATGTGGTGATATACAGTGAATTTTGTTCCGAACTTGTTTAACAATGATTTCGGAATATTCGTACACTTTTATATTTTTTACTTTAAATACCATTACTCTTTTTCAGTCCCTAGACTAATGCTTCATATTCAGCTGTGTTATTTGTACATTCAAATTCTAATCTACATGAATGAAAATATTTATTTTTCCTTGGATCGATCAGGACATAGCCAGCTCCCGATCCTTCCAAGGTTTTGGAACCATAAAAATAAAGAATCCAAAAACATTCTACTCCTACTGAATTTGAACTACTAACTACCTGTGAAACTAAATCTACTATATTGCAATCAATCTTATCAGCCCATGAAAACTGAAGGAGATCCGGTTGGATATATAATATGTTACTAGCTTCTTCATCTTGGTAATTTCTCATCTTTATCTCAAGAAAATAGTTTCCCAATACAGAATTGACCGGTTCATTCTTTCCTTCCAACTTAGTTACGTTGTACTTCATTTGATGCTCCCTTAACACATTTATTTGGTTCTGACAACCTTTATAAGGTAACTGTACAAGTGACCAATATGATGCAAAATATACTTCTAACTTTGCTGCCCAATCCCGTCTCAAAACCAAACCATATGCATCTGAGACATCTACTACAACAATGTCTATATACTGACAGACCCTCTCATCTGTTGATAAATGGATCAGTACATCTTCTATTTCTCCTATCACTTTCACTGCCTTCCTATCCAATTGAATAACTTGGTCGGTATTTGGCTTAGGTTGACCATTTATTTGCTTGCAAACTCCAATTGGCATGATATTTATTGATGCTCCTAAGTCCACCAAATAATTATGCATGTTGTAATTGAAAATTTCAAAAGTTAGGAGGAATGTTTGAGTTCTATATTTAGACTTTCCTCCTAAAATTTCTTCACATATCTCTTCATTAGTTTGGTTATCATTTTGGAGTTCATTCACAGGTGTTTCAAGTGCTTTTAAGATATTTTCCTTTTATTAGGGTAGGTTGCACATTTCAAACAAGGAAATATTTTCTTTAGGTTTTTTAATATCTTCTACAATGTCATATCCCATTTTATGCTCAGTAAAATTCTTCTTGACATTCTCAACTTTATTTTCAGTATACTTTACAAGCATATTGACTTTCTTGGGACTCTGCCTTGAGATGAAAAAGTTTGTTATGTTAACAGTTGGAGTATTATTCTTTATTTTTTTCATGTTCTCCTGAAGTTTTTTAATCTTAGATAGTATGAGGTTATCTTCTTTTAATGAATTTTGACTCCTTTGTTGATGTAATTGTAACTTCAGAATGTATTCAGTTGTATATCTTATGTATTGTACCCCAATGTTTATTCTGGGAAGTGTATGTAATGTATTTGAGTCATGTCATGCCCCGATGTTCCTATCAGGAGATTCAATAATGTAAACAAGTCATGTAAATTCATTGTGGGAAACCCTCCTATTGTTCAAGGGTTAAATTCCCCACAGTTGTGGGGACCTAGGTTTATTAGACTATCCTAGAGAATTCAACCCTAGGTGAGTTATTTTAATTTAGGGAAATAGTCCCCAGCGTTGTGTTAAGGATAACCCTCCTTGTTGGTTGGAGAGGCAAAGTCCCCACAAGTTGTGGGGCACTAGGGTTATTAGACTCTCCTAGATATGTCGGCTCTAGTAAATAATTGTTAAGTGAGTCTGACATGTTGGAGTGGACATTAAGTGAATGAAAGAATATAAATAGAGAGTGAGACTCTCTATTTATCACACACACACACACTCTTTGGGGCACATGAGTGAGAGAGAAGTTGTTGGGATCAGAGAGAGAGACTACTGTTGTCGGGAGATCATCTTTATGTTTTTGGGTTTTACTTTTGGTGTTGATTCTATCTCTGAGGAAGTTGCAGGGTTTTCTCATTTATGGTTTCCCCAAGGAAAATTCGTTGTGTCTCTTGTCTCTTGTGTTTATTGATGTGCATGTTATTCTCTCAGTTGAATATCCTAAGATCATAATGCTATCTTGAATGATAAAAATATAACATGGTATAAGAGCTAAACCAAAAAAAGGACATTGTGAAACTATAGAAGCTAGGGCTTGTTACCTTTTGGGTCTCTCTCCATAATCCATCAGCAAAAGTATGATAGGATGACTCTCCATTCAAGGGTGCATTTTTCTGTCGAAGTGGAATTCGATTCCGCACATTTTGAGTTTTTGGTGCAGAAAGTTAGGGCATCTTACAGAAGAGGAATTTTTAACTAAGCCCAAAATAGGATTTCTCTCCTCATCAAAATCGAAGTTTAGATACCTGGGTCAAGATTTGTGGTTGGGTAAAACTTCAGGAAAGTCAAATCCTAGTTTGGCCTCGAGCTGGAAAAACCCTAAATACTAAAATTGATAAGTTTTGGTGCATTCACTATATCTCAGGATTGGAGAAGGCTTAGGAGCTGAAACTTTAAAAGGCTGGAGATAAACTCCATATGTACATTATATCCAAAATTTATCCTCAGATTCGCTATATCCTAGCAGATATGATCTTTCCAAGTTAGGGTTCCTGCCTCTTCTAGGATTAGGTCAAGTCACAATGAAATTTCTATATCTCGGACAACAAAGGTCCCAATGATATTTATGAAGATGTTCCAAAAAGGGCATGGACTATACTTTTTGTTGTCCTAGTTTTAGAACTAGAAGAGGAAACAGAGACACGTGGAAGTTCGTACAACTTCTCTGTGCTGAACAGTATTGAAACAAGTTACCTTGGGAAAATGATCATAAGTCCCAATTTGTGAAACCAAGTATAATGAAACCTATGGTGTTGGAACAATGATAGTTGAGGCTACCTCCATATGAAGTGTCAGACACATAGAGGTATTAATTCTCAAGATATCACAAAAACAGTATTAGGAATTTCTGCACAAGAAATCGGTAAACTAGGGCTTCCTGTTCTGGGAGCTTCCCTCCATTGTTTTAAGAAAAGGAGTACATTGGGCATTTCAACTTGGAGAGAACTATCTTTATATCCAATAATGTCTGAAAATTTCCAATTTTTGAAAATTAGGGTTTCTCTAACAAACCCTAGATCAGTCAGCTCCGAAACCACGATGGACACCTCAAATCGGTAAGATCTAATATTTTTCTATTTTCATTTGAGGTTCTAGTTTTCAAGTGATCTATCACATTAGCTTGATGATAAGCTTGGTAAAGTTGACAATTTCCAAGCATGGAAGTATATGATCTCTCTGAAGAAAATGAATTAGACACCCACATGAATGGAGAGGTTCCAGTTCTAATGGGAGATGAGTCTAAAAGCCTTACACCAGAAGTACTTGGTCAAGGCCAAGAAGATCATTGTTGATTCAATTATGGATCACCTTGTACCACAAGTGTCTTCCCTAAATACATCGAAGATGTTTGATTCCTTCACCAAGTTATTTGAAGGGAAGAATATAAATCAGAATCTGACCTTAAGAAACTAGTTGAAGAATGTGAAGTTCCAGAATGCGGAAACCATACAGTCATAATTTACAAGGGTCTCTCAAATCAAAGAACAACTTGCAGCAGTAGAGGAAAAAGTGGAGAATGCAGAAGTGGTGATATCCACATTGAATGGTCTCCCAGGATCATGGGATTCATTCATTCGAGGAATGTGTTCCAAAAGGAAGTGATTACTTTCAGCATACTTTTGAAAGAAGAAGAAGCTTGACTCATAAGAAGAGAAGATAAGATGGGAGCGATTGAAGATCAAGCTCCCACCATCCAAAGAATATCCCTCAAGCAATGAGGAATATGAAGAACTCAACTCTTGAAGAACCTCTTATCCACCTTAGAATTTGGATAAGAAATGATGCTATTATGAATGAAGAAGATGATGAAGCTAAAGGCTCAAGAACGAGTCCACCCACGAAACAAATAAAGATAAGTATTCAATTGTCATTTCATGATATTGTTTTGTTATGCATTTGTTTATATTCAGTTGATATATTATGCATGATAGAATGTTTGTATTAATTACATTATACTACTAATATGCATGTAATGGGTAAGTATCTCATGGTGCTATACAACTCTCCATTATTGCTTATCTAGAATGAAACCTCTTTGCTAACATATTGGATTGGTGCATAATCTCAATGTTGTCCTGGTAGAGATGGAAGGCATCTAGAAAGTTTCTGTGAGATATGGATGAATGTTGTATTGGCTAAAATAGTTGCATAATCATATATCTTGATGGATAATAATTTTTCATTATGAATATTCCGTATGAAATGTTTCTAACGATACAAATGCATAGGAAAGATCGCATACATAATCACCTACAAGCAAAGAAGGATGAGACTTGTTCTGAAGAACAAGTGATGAGAGTTCAAGATGGATAATAATATGACGAATGCAGTGACATCATTGAAAGGGAACCTTCCAGCCATGAAGAAGTAACCAAGAAGAAAGGGAAGACCATTTCAAGAAGAATAATGTCTAGGATGCAGTATCGATACATGAAGGGAAGTTTGTACTTCCATCATGCAGTAGATGGAAACATCGTGGGATATAAGGAAAGATTCATAGCACGAGGCTTCTCATGAAAAGAAGGCATAGACTACGCAGAGACATTTGCAGCCAGTAGGAGTTGAGACACGTGATAGGAATAATCATGTCCGCAAATGAAATAAGGCCTTGTATGAGCTCAGAAGACACCCATGGGATAACACATACATGAGGAGCTTGATGAAGATCTGAACCTTTTCTACAAGGTTGATGAAGGATCACAAGCTCACAGATGGGTGCAAGAAGAACACTTTCAAAGATAGAGGATCTTGGTATCCAGTGACCCTAGATGGATATGTAGAGAATATTAGTAGCAGAGGAAGCTACTTGTCACTCCAGTACATAATGTTTTAGTGCATAGAGTACGGAAGACAGAGGAAGTATGATGCTTCATAGGGAGTGACTGCAGAAGATCTTGAGGTTTGGCATGGTACGACGGGATGGATAGATTACTGATGACTCTAGGCTTTACTAAGAGTAAAGTATATTCCAATGTTTGCTTCAAGGTTGAAGGTAGAAGACCAGTAGTGCCCCTGTTATCTATCAATGCACTATTTTCTAGGCATGGAGGTGTAGCAGAATGTGGTTGGAATCTTCCTCGGATAAGAGAAGTATGCAGTAGAGATCCTGAAGAGGTTCAGGAGGATGGATTGCAAGGACATAACCACACATATGTCATCAAACATGAAGCTATTAAGTGGTTCCTTGTCAAAGATGGTTGATGCTATGATGTATTGTTAGATGATTGGGTCCTTGATGTACCTGATGAACATGAGACCAAATATTTGCTTTGCTGTGAACACCTTGAGCTAGTTCCTGAAAGATACGAGACATGTTCACTTGATTGCTTCAAAGCATATTCTGAGGTACCTAAGGGGTACAGCTGATTATGGACTCAAGTATGAGGCAATTCATAAGATTAACCTGGAGGGTTATGTTGATTTAGATTGGGCAGGAAGTGCCATCGATAGGAAGAGCACTTGAGAGTGTTGTTTCAATATTGGATCAGGTGTGATCTCTTGTTTTAGCAGGAAGCAATCCTTTGTGGCACTGAGTACAACTGAAGCAGAGTATGTCATAGCTTATTCAACTAGTTGCGATGCAATATGGATGAAGAAGCTACTATCTAATTTATTTTATCTCCAGTTGGATTCTACTTGTATATATTGTGACAACTAGAGTTGTTTGAAGTTGTCGAAGAACCTGATGTTCCATGACAAGTTGAAGCATATCGAGATCAAGTATCACTATATCAAGGAGATGGTGTAGAGGGGAGTAGTGAAGATCTAGTATGTTGTGACGGATAAATAGATAGCTGATGTGTTGACAAAGCCATTGGCTAGAGTGAAGTTTGAGTACTTCAAGGAGAATCTTCGTGTTCTCTAGATCGAGGTTCCCTCCAAAGGGAAGTGATGAGTCAATGAGCCATTCTGACATGGTAAGAGGATTAGTTCCTTCCATCGTCATATGTAAGGGCTAATCCATTCTGTCATGGTGAGAGGATTGTTAGAGAACAGGACCACAGAGTAATAACAGATATATAGTTAAATCAATAAACAATATGCAAAAGACATTAAAACATTACAGAGAGAAACAGATATAACATGGTTCACCCAAATGATGGGATACATCCACAAAGAAATTGCCAGTCCTTTTATTACACTCCATAAATATGAAGGGATACACCCTGCAGCAAAACCACTGCACTTCCTCTCCACACTCTCACAGTCTCTCTTCCAATATAATACAATACCATACTCAATCGCTTTACAATGCTTTCTTTTATAGGGGAAATACAATGGGAAAATTGTATGGTTAACCCAATACCATGGGTCTGCAACCCAATACCATGGGTCTAAACCCCAAGGCAGGGGGAACGAGTGTACAGTACTCCTGGGTTATAATCACAACTAAATAATATCTCTGGATATGAAAGATTACGCTCCACAACCAACAATCTCCCACTTGGATACTAATCACAACAACTCCATCGCTACTGCACTTGTTGGACTATGATCTGGACCTTGGACTTGGAAAATTTATTATTTTCATATTCATGCTTGAAGGCCAACAGAAACCGAGCAGGAACTCAGTTTCTCTCTAGTTACTCCCTTTGTCAACATGTCTGCAAGATTCTGGCTAGTGTGAATCTTTTCTATTTTTAACAATTCTTCATCTAGAACAAATCTTATGAAGTGGTACTTGAGTTGTATATGTTTAGTCATTGAATAAAAGGTTGAGTTATTTGCAATATGAATGGCACTTTGGCTGTCACTGTACAACCTTCTATTCTCCTGCTTCTTCCCCAATTCTTCCATGAACCTTTGCAACCAAATCATCTCCTTACTAGCCTCTGTAGCAGAAACATACTCTACTTCCATTGTTGAAAGTGCAACAACTTGTTGCAGTTTTAAAATCCAACTTAATACTATTCCACCTACAGTAAACAGATAACCCGTGGTGCTCCTCTTGTTGTCTTTATCAATAGCCATATCTCCATCAACATATCCCTATAGATCAATGTTTGAACCTCCAAAACATAATGCATGAGTAGTGGCACCTCTCAAATACCTGAGAATCCACTCTACAACTTTCCAATGCTCTTTACCTGGATTGTTCATATACCTGCTCACAAATCCCACTGCATGTGCAATATATGTTCTTGTGCACACCATGGAATACATGAAGCTCCCAACCACTGATGAATAGGGAATATTGGACATGTAATCTATCTCTTCCTGTCTCTCTCAACACGTATCCTTGGTTAGTTTGAAATGGCTGGCCAAAGGTGTACTGACTGGTTTTTAATTCTGCATTCTAAACCTCTACAACACCTTTTCTATGTACTCACCTTGAGACAACGTCAATTTGCGATTTTTCATGTCTCTTATTATTCTCATACCAAAGATTTGCTTTGGAGCACCCAAATCCTTCATCACAAATGACTTATCTAGTTTTCTTTTGAGCACATTTATATCCTACATTTTAGACCATGCAACAAGCATATCATCCACATACAATAACAACATAATATATCTTCCATTATATAGCCTCTTGAAATAAACACAGTGGTCAGAATGACATCTATCATAACCTTGCTATGTCATAAACTTATCAAATTTTAAGTACCACTGCCTTGGAGATTGCTTCAGGCCATACAAGCTCTTCTTCAACCTGCAAACCAAATTTTCCTTCCCTTTGACCTCATACCCTTGTGGATGCTGCATATAAATCTCTTCCTCCAAATCCTCTTGGAGAGAGGCCAATTTTACATTTAACTGTTCAAGATGCAAATCTTCTACCGCCACTAGACTTAAAATAGTTCTAATTGAAGTCATTTTAACAATAGGAGAAAATATTTCATCAAATTCTATACCTTTCTTTTGTGCAAACCCCTTTACAAGAAGTCTAGCCTTGTATCGCTTCTTGCCTCCATCTTCTTCATTCAACCTGTAAACCCATTTATTGTACAATGCCATTTTTTCTACAGGAAACTTAGCTAGATCTCAAGTCTGGTTTCTTACTAATGAATCCATCTCCTTATTCATGCCTTGCAACCACTTATTTCTAGTTTATACCTGCATTGCTTCTTCAAAACATTCTGGTTCACCAGAATCAGTCATCAATAAATTATACAGTGAAGGAGAGAATCATTTAGGGGTTCTACTTAACTTGGTAGACTTTCTTATAGTTACAGGAGTTTTAGGTACCTATTACTGCTCTTGACTTTCTGGTGCTTTTGGGACTTCATTTTCTTTGATTTCATCAAGCACTGTGTACTCTGTGTTTTCGTTTTCTTCTTTCTTTCAATGTAATTGACCTTTGCACATGACCTTTTCATTGAATACTACATCTCTACTCCTAATTATTTTGCAATTTTTAAGATCCCATAAGCAATAACCAAAATCATCAACCCTGTATCCAATAAAGGTACATTTCTTGGATTTACCGTCAAGCTTTGTTCTATCATCTTTATCAATATGGACAAATGCTTCACAACCAAAAGTTTTTGGAAATGAGTATTTTACCTATTTTCCTGTCCATGCTTCCTCTGGAATGCCACCATCCAAAACGCTTGAAGGCCCTTTGTTTATTAAATAAACAGGAGTGTTTACAGCATCAACCCAGAACTGTAAGGGAAACCCTACATGCAATCTCATACACCTTGCACACTCCACGATCATTATGTTCATCCTTTCTGACACACCATGTTATCTCCCAAAATAATTTATTTTGATAATATGAAGGATATGAATATGACTGACAGTTTGAAAGCCTCTGTTTTTTGTTTGGGTAAAAATTTCACAAGTTGTAGGTTTCAGTGGCTTAGGCAAGGCTCAGAACATCCCATTAGTCACCGAAAATGGGTTTTCTTTGGTAGATTAAGGAGTGTGACATATACGGTGACCATCAAAAGAACATCAAAATTTCCCCCCCTCGTGTTTTTACACTACGGTGACAATCTTGGGAAATTACGTAGGTGCAATAAGAGCTCCAAAAACTAAAATTATATATGAAATGAGTCATTCGATGACTTCTATTAATCAGTTCCAGACACTTCTGCAAAAAGACACGGATGGGCATTGGATACACGTGATGGAAACGGTTTCTTACTTGATGAATCTTATTCTAGTGTATGATGAAATACAAAGCTCTCCCAGACTTTTTCTTTTGACAGCAGATCGGAGGTCTAATCCTCTGCGATGCCGACGTTTTGGAGGTTTATTCCTCTATGTCACTACCACTTAGTGGCTTGATGTTCTGATCGGAAATCATTAGTGGTATGAGGTTCTAATCGTTGACGACGAGTTTTGTGGCTTGAGGTTCTGATTGTGAAGATAGTGGTTTAAAGCGCAAACACCACGACAACATTCCGGTCTAAAGCTCCGATGGGATAGTGGCTAGAGCTTCCGATCACTGATCGCAAAGTTTGTGGTTTGAATCGTCGACACTACAGAAACATCCAGCCTTGAGGTTCCAATACCTTAGTGGTGATAGGTTTCGAACACCGAAAATTAGTGGTTTAAAGCGCTGACATTGCAGCAGCATTTAGATAAGAAGTTCTAATGCACTAGTGGCTTGAGGTTTCGATCGTCGATCATTAGTGGTTTAAAGCACCGACACATATAGTTTTTGGATTCCGATCGTGACATTAATGATTTCAGACACCGACACTGCGGCATCATTTAGGATTGGAGTGCCGATGTGCTAGAGGATAGAGCTTCTGATCGCTGATGTAGAAACCGTTATGACGCTAGTAATTTGAGACGCTAACACTGTGGTAGCATTCAGGCCTAGGGTGCCGATGGTAAATTTCGATCATAGACTGCGGAGGCAGGGTAGAAAATTTCAGCGGATTAAGCAAGAAAGGTCATGTTAGTTAACCATCGAAACACTAGATTTTGGTGACAAAATTACATTGGACCAACAACAGCGATTACTAGCAACCACTTAAGTTATTAAATGTTCACTCAGTGAACTAGATATTCAAAATAGATAGACAAAATAGTTAGGTAGCGTTTGAAAACCTAATTTGAAAAAACTATTACCTTGAGTATATTTGTGAAAACAGATCAAAGTTTCAGGATTTGTATTTTTTGTAGAAGGCTATAATATAAAGCCTAACATTGATTTCATAATAAAGGTTCAAATTCAGGGATTTATAATCCTATAATGCTTTCATGCTTCTCATTTTACTTATTCATGATAGAAGCTCTTTTGTTGTGATCTGTTTAGCCATCATCTCCTTCTTTACTGTATTTATGCCTAAATGTGTATTTAGGTTATTTTTAGATTGATTAAAAAGCTAATAGCGGTCATCCTATTGGTTTGTTAGTGCAATTTGATTTATAAATACCATCCTCATTAGGATTTATCCATTTATATGCATGTCTTTTGTATGTAATTCTGCCAGCCTGGTGAGTTCTCCATCCCTGCACCTTATTGTCAAACTTCTAAGCAATTGCCACTAAAAGCGATGTAAATGAGTGAGTTTTATGCATTCCTTGAGAGTGGATAGGTTATATAGGTCAACTGACTTGATCCATATCAGAAAACCCGAAAACATTGTAAGTTACCAGGCATCCTCAAGCTACAACCTAGAGGAGTTTCCTGCAGTGATAACAAATTGGCACCGTTGCCGGGGAGAGGAGACTAAAGCTCAAGCTTCCCTGGGAGATTCCAAAGCTCCATGCTTTGATGATAGACCAATATTGGACACTATTATGGTTGTAATCATCTATCTAGTGAATCCATTGATATAAGGTGGCTTTAAGAAGACCAAGTACCAAATCAAACCCAAAGGGGCCACCAGCAATGCCAGTTTCAGATCCAGAAGAAATTTTGAGGAAATCCAGGGCTTTACTAAGACAGACCAGCAGTGTTGCACAAAAAGATACATCAAGTATTTCAAGAAATATTTTTGCTATTATTTCTTTTGCTGAAATTATTAATTCCCATGAATTTTTAGGAAAAATCTAGGGGTTGGGAATATTCAAGCATTGTTGCTTATGAAGATCCAACCCCTGGTGACTCCATTGGTATAAGCATACCATAACCTTCTCAGCAAGTATCTTCATCAGTGCTGCCTCCCACAACCCTGTACATACCCATTTCCAATATGGCTTCCCCTCAATTGACCAATATGGAAAGGATCCTGGTAGCTAGGTATGCACCCCTAATTTTATCAAATCCTCTCGTAGCCATGTGTACTAGGGGTTATCTCTAGTATATGCCTAAGTTTATAGGGGAAGGGGATTTTACTGTTGAAGAACATCTAGAGGCTTTTTACAACTATGCTAAAAATATTACCATATAACAAGAAGATGTATGGACTAGGGGTTTTGTGCAAAGCCTAGATGGCCAGGCTAGGAAGTGTTTTAAGCAACTTCTTGATAGATCAGTGGTAGGAATAGAGGCCCTGGATGAAATTTTCCTAAAGCATTAGGGAGAAAGGAGAGACCACCTCTACTATATCACAGAATTCAGGAACCTGAAAAGAGAAAATGGGTATTCTGTCTCCAAATTTACCAAGAGATTCAACAATATGTACAGCAAGATCCCTACTGAAATTAATCCTACTAATACCTTAGCTAGGATAACTTATGCAAATTCCTTTGACTCTGACTTTTGCTTACTTCATAGAGAAAGTAGGTACACTTCCTTATCACTCATGCAAGATGCTGCCCTAGAGGTAGAGTCAAACATTTTGGCATCCTAGAAGGTCAAAGGGAAGATAGATAGGTAAAAGTAGTCAACAGACTCTAGTGGGGCTTCTGCATCAGAGAACAAGATTGAAAAAATTACCAAACTGTTAGATAACCTGATTACTGAAATGTCTAAATTGAAGGAGCAAGGACATCTACCTATGAGGGGTAAAGGGCCAAGTGACTTTGCTCAAAACCCAAATTTTGTTCCGTATAGAAGAGGAAAACCCCCAGTTTAGATTCTCAGAAGGGAGGGAAGTCAAGGGGAAGATCAGAGGATAAGAGTTCCATTTCAAAATACTATATTAGAATAAGAGATAGAATTTATTGAAGATGAAGGAGAAGCTGTAGACAATATCCACTACATGGAGGATGAGGTGGATTGTTCTTTTGTTACACATGAAAAATATGAGGAAGGCTTGATTGATGAGCAGATCACTGAAGACATTGTCTATCAGGCTAATATCTAGGGAGGTTACAAACTGAGGTCTAGACTGGTTGCTCCCCTCAAGAAGAATGTTGTACCTGTCAAGCAGCCTGCTGCACTAGATAGAAAGGTTGTCGTTTTACCAAAGAACGGGGTTGTCCCATCCAAAGCATTATAGAAACTAGAACCTTCAGCTACCCCTGATCAAGTCCAACTCAAAACTACAGCTCATAAGGTAATATTTCTAGATAAGCTGCATTATTCTTTCAACCTTGAGTCTGAAATTCAAAAATTGAAAATCCCTTTCCCTTTAATTGAGCTAATGAAGAATGATGCATTCAAAACCTCCATTCTGAATTCCCTTCAGCCCAAGGTGCACATTGACACTGACTTTGTGAACATGCAAGATGACAAGCCTGTTGTAACCCTAGCCCCCATGATTGAAGACCTAAAGGACTCATTCCCACCATTCTATGTATCCTTGAACATCCATGATAAAATCCTCCATAACTGTCCGCTGGATTGAGGAGCCTCTCATAACTTAATGTCAAAGGATGTGATGGATGAGATTGGCCTCAGCATCACCAAGCCCTACCATGATTTATTCTCCTTTGGCTCCAAAAATGTCAAGTGCTTGGGCCTCATCAAAGACCTTACTGTAAACCTAACTCAGCTACCTTCGAAAATCATCATGATGGACATTGTAGTGGCTGATATTCCTCCAAAATTTTGCCTCTTGTTGTCTCGGTCATGGAGCAAAAGACTAGGTTGCACCTTTCAGATGGATCTCACATATGCCACCATTCCTATGTTTGGAAGGGAGACTAAGAGGTTCTACATGGAAAATTAGCTAGCATACATTATAAGTAAGGAGAACCATTCAGTGAATCACCCCATCTATGCAGTGGACACTAATTTTGGGTCTTGCATTTTGCAAATAGATGATTCTCAGCAGACAACAGTTTAGATCACTAAGCCCACTTGTCAGCAGCCTGAAGAAGTAACAACAATAATCTAGACCATGCATTTTCATGGGGCTAGCACTCAAAGCTCAGTAGGTGAAGATGTAGTATTGATCTCCCCAACTAAGGAAAACATTGTCCTATCTTATAAGCTTGATTTTAAAACCACTAACAACGTAGCAAAATATGAAACCTTGATACTAGGAGTTAAAGCTTCCAAGGAGATTGGGATCATGTGCATGAATATTTTTAGAGATGCAGACCTCATCATACAGCAGGTCAACAACACTTTTCAGATAAAAAATATCAGACTGAAGGCCTACAGGGACGAGGAATGGAAACTCAGACACTCTTTTATGTTTTTTGAACTGTCATATATTCTTAGGGCTTTGAATCACCTAGCTAATTCCAGGGATGTATCTACAAGTCTGTCTGTTCCTCCTTTACCCCCTAAGCTTAGCTATGATGTTCAGGTCAAGTACATACCCTCTCTGCCAGACAATGTAAAATTTTGGAGGGTGTTTGAGAATGATGAGGAGATTAGTAAGTTCCTTTAGTTAGTAGATGAATTCTCTGACATACACAAGACCAGGAAAACCTTAACATGGAGGAATCCAAACAGCTCAAGGTAAAGGATAAAGTGGCTGAGCAGAACATTGTCCAATTGCCCAACAACTACATACCCCAAGGTCTAGTACCACTGGAAGAACTGTTTGATCACAATGACATCCCTCTCAATCCTACCAAAAAGGAGCTACATCCTTCTATCCAATAGAAAAACATAGGCAGCCAAATCCATCCTAAACTGATAAATCTTTCCACATGGTTGAGTGCTGATCAGAAGTCTAAATTTTGCAGCTTGATAAAAGAGTTTACTGATGTTTTTTCCTGGGAGTATAGTGACCTAAAAACTTATGACACCAATATCATCCAGCACATAATTCCTTTGGAGAAGGACACCATTCCTTTCAAATAGAAGCTGAGACCCATCAGCCCTCTCCTATTACCAGTGATTAAAAAAGAGATCCACAAGCTCCTCAAAGCTAAAATCATAATTCCCCTTAGGTATTCCAAGTGGATTGCAAACCTGGTAGTGGTAAGAAAGAAAAATGGAGAAATCAGGTTGTGTGTGGATTTTAGAAACCTAAACAAGTTTTCCAAGAAATACAACTATCCACTGCCCAATATGGAAAACCTATTGCAGAAAGTCTCGAGGGATAGAGTTATGTCCTTCCTTGATGGCTTCTCTGGATAAAACCAGGTTGTTGTGCACCCTGATGACCAAGAGAAGACTTCCTTTACCACCCCCCGAGGCACCTTCATGTATGCTAAAATGCCATTTGGGCTAATGAATTTTGGGGCTACTTTTTAGAGAGAAATGGACCTAGCTTTTGTAGGGATAAAAGATCAATTTGTGCTGATATATTTGGATGACTGAACCGTTTACTTTCACAGCTATCATGACCACTTGCAACATTTAAGGAAGGTATTTTTGAAGTGCAGAAGGTATGGAATATCATTGAACCCCAAGAAGTCCCATTTTGCACTGAATGAAGGAAAGCTCCTAGGCTACATAGTCTCAGCTAAAGGTGTAAAGATCGATCCGGTACGGGTGGAAGCAATTCAGCAATTGTCAATACCAAGGTCAAAAATAGACATTCACACCTTTTTAGGCAAGATAAACTTTGTCAGGAGGTTCATTCCTAATTTCACCGCGCTGGTAAAGCACATAAAAGTCATGCTAAAAAAGGATGCATAAATAAAATGGACTGACCATGCAAGAAACTCTTTTGAAGACATTAAGAAAACCATCATGGAGGCCCCAACCCTGATTAGTCTTGACTTCACCAAGGGTTTTTACATTTTCTCTTTTTCATCTTATGACACAGTGGTAGCCATACTATTAGAAAAGAATGATGAAGGTCTTGATCATCCAATTGCATTCTTCAGCAGAACCCTCAAAGATGTTGAGCTAAAGTATGACCCAAATGAGAAGCAGGCTTATGCTCTCATAAAATCTTTGAAGATTTTCAGAATCTACATTCTCCAAGCAAAGGTCATTGCATATGTCTGTTCAGCTGCTGTGAAGGATGTTTTGACTTAGCCTAACATTTATGGGAAGAGAGCTAAGTGGATTACCAAACTCATTGAATTTGATGTAGAGGTGAAACCCACCAAGCTGGTAAAGGGACTAGGTCTATCCAAACTCATGTCCAAAGAAAACTATGAATTGATGGGAATAAATTTTACATGTGTCAAATCAGCAAAGCTGTAGATTATGGTAGCAGAAGAAACATAAGTAAATCAAGATCAGAATGATAGTCGATCAGTAGCTAAGAACATATCTTCATGTGAGTGGTACTCAGGTATCATTCAATTTTTGCAAAAGTTAGAAGTTTCTCCTGATCTCACTCCTAACCAAGAACATGCTCTTAAGTTGAAATCTATCAAGTTTTGTATAATTGACAAACTGTTGTACTAGAGGGATCAGTCTGGAATTTTTCTAAGGTGTCTAGATAAAGAGGAGGTAGAGCAGGTCATGCATCACTTTCATTCTAGCACATGTGGAGGCCACCACTATTGGAAAATGATATCCCTCAAGATCTTAAAAGCAGGATACTATTGGCCAGTCCTCTTTTATGATGTATGCATTTTTGTAAGGGCCTATGACCAATGCCACTGACTTATAAGGAAGCAACAAATCAAATCCTTGCCCCTTAGGCCTGTTACAGTGAATGGGCCTTTCCAGCAATGGGGTCTAGATTTCATAGGTGAAATAAATCCATCTTGTAGTGGACAACATAAATGGATCTTAGTAGCCACTGACTACTTTACCAAATGGATAGAAGCAGTACCCACTAGGAATAACACTCATCAAGTCATCATGAGATTTTTATATGAGAGTATCTTCAGCAGGTTTGGTTGCCCAGTAAGGTTAGTAACTGATAATGCACAATATTTCAAAGCTGGGGCATTGATTAAAATGTGTGAATCAATGGGTATTCACCTGATGCACTCCACATCCTATTACCCGCAAGGAAATGGCTTGGCTGAGTCATCCAACAAAATCTTAGTTAGGATCATCAGAAAACTGCTAGAGACAAATAAAAAAAGTTGGGATTCAAAGCTTAAGTTTGCTTTATGGGATGATAGGGTAACAAACAAAAGATACATAGGGACTTCTCCATTAAAGCTAGTTTATGGCACTGAGGCCATTTTTCCTGTCCAACTCATCCTTCCAGTGGCAAATTTTTTTCAGGAAGAGGAAGATCAACCAAATGATATGGTGAGAAGGATGCTAGATTTGGTGGAGTTACAACAAATCAGGGAGAAAAATGCAAGAAAATCAGAGGATCATCAACAGAGGATAAAATGCATGTTTGACAAAAGAGCAAAGGTAGACAACTTCCATGTCGGAGATTGGGTCCTCAAGTGGGATGCTGTCAGACAGGACAAGGGGAAACATGGAAAATTCGACTCTTTGTGGATTGGTTGTTTTGTGATAGCCTAGGTACATAAGAATAACACCTTCAAACTGCAGAATCTGGAAGGTGAAGAGGTATTTGATGGCCCAGTAATGGGCAGTTCTTGAAACTCTATTTTATTTTAGGCTTTGAGTCCTTGTTATCGTAAATTAGTAGATAGTAGGTTGTTTTTCTTTCAGAATAAACTCAATTCCCAATGGAACACTAGAAGATAGCTTCAATTATTCTTTTTCAAGAAAGGCATTTTGGTCTGAGGGTTCTTGGGACCTCACTGGGAGGTTCCCATCCCCAAGTAGGAGCCAGATGTTATCTCCCAAAATAATTTATTTTGATAGTATTAAGGATATGAATATCACTGATAGTTTGAAATCCTCTGTTTTTTATTTGGGTAAAAATTTCACAAGTTGTAGATTTCGGTGGCTTAGGCGAGGCTCAAAACATCTCATTAGCCAATGAAAAGGGGTTTTCTTTGGCAGATTAAGGAGTGTGACATATACGCTAACCACCGAAAGAACAACAAAATCACCCCCCCCGGTGCTTTTACACTATAGTGACAAGCTTGGGAAATTACACAGGTGCAATAAGAACTCCAAAAACTAAAATTATATATGAAATGAGTCATTTAATGATGTCTATTAATCAGTTCCAGACACTTCTATGACAAGACTCGGATGGGCTTTGGATACATGTGATGGAAATGATTTCTTACTTGACGAATCTTATTCTAGTGTATGATGAAATACAAAGCTCACCCAAAGTTTTTCTTTTGGTAGCAGATCACAGGTCTAATCCTCTGTGACACCGATGTTTCAGAGGTTTAGTCCTCTATGTCATAACCACTTAGTGGCTTGAGGTTTTGATCGTTGATCATCTGTGGTCTGAGGTTTCGATTGTCGATGACGAGTTTTGTGGCTTGAGGTTATGATCGCGAAGCGAGTGGTTTAAAGCACTAACACTGCAGCAACATTCTATTCTAAAGCTTCGATGGGATATTGGCTAGAGCTTTCGATCACTGATCATGAAGCTAGTGGTTTTAATCACTGACACTATGGTAGCATTTAGTATTGAGGTTCCGATACACTAGTGGTGATAGGTTCTGATCACCGGCAATTAGTGGTTTAAAGTGTCGACATTGCAGCAGCATTTAGATAAGAAGTTCCAATGCACTAGTGGCTTTAGGTTCCGATTGCCGATCACTAGTGGTTTAAAGCATCGATGCGTATATTTTTGGGATTTCGATTGCGACATTAGTGATTTGAGACACCGACACTGCGGCAACATTTAGGCCTAGAGTGTTGATGGACTAGAGGACAGAGCTTTCGATCACTGATGTAGAAATTGTCACAACGCTAGTAATTTGAGACACTGACATTGCGGCAGGATTCAGGCCTGGGGAGCCGATGGTAAACTCCGATCACTGACCGCAGAGGTAGGGTAGAAAATTACAGTGAATTAAGCAAGAAAGGTCATGTCAGTTAACCGCTGAAACACTGGCTTTTGGTGGCAAATTTACACTGGACCAATAGCAACGATCACTAGCAACCACTTCAGTTATTAAATGTTTGCTCAGTGAACTAGATCTTTAAAATAGATAGACAAATAGTCAGTTACGGTTTGAAACCCTAATTTGAAAAAACTATCAGTTTGAGTATTTTTGTGAAAATAAATCGAAGTTTCCGGATCTGTAATTTTTGTAGAAGGCTATAAATCCTAAGATTGATTTCATAATAAAGGTTCAACTTCTGGGATTTATAAGCCTATAATGCTTTCACGCTTCTCATTTTACTTATTCATGATATAAGCTCTTTTGTTGTGATCTTTTCAGCCATCATCTCTTTATTTACTATACTTAGGTCATTTTCAAATTGATTAAAAAGCTTATAGCTGTCATCCTATTCATTTGTTAGTGTGATTTGATTTATAAATACCATCTCCATCAGGATTTAACCATTTATATGCATGTGTTTTTTATGTAAGTCTGCCATCCTAGTGAGTTCTCCATCCCTGCACCTTATTTTCAAACTTCTGAGCAATTACAACTAAAATACTTGTAAATGACTGAGTTTTATGCATGCCTTGAGAGTGGACAGGTTATATAGGTCAACTGACTTGATCCGTATCAGAAAAACCCAAAACATTGTAAGTTACTAGGCATCCTCGAGCTAGAACCTAAAGGAGTTTCCTGGAGTGATAACACACTATTTTCTTGGGGTGTTTGAGGGACTCTGTTCTCTCTGCGAATCCCATTGTGTGAATAGTAACTATCAAACTCCTTATTGCAGTACTCATCTCCATTATCAGATCTGAGACATTTCAATATTTTTCTTGTCTCATTCTCAACCAAAGAATTCCACTTGTTAAAAGTATCAAACACATCAGATTTTTTTCTAATGCAATAAACCCAAATTTTTCTAGTTGCATCATCAATAAAAGTAACATAATAACAAGAGACACCAATATATTGTAGTTGAACTGGTACCCATACATCTGTATGGACTAGCTCTAACATTTCACTCTTCTTTTCTTTCCCAACCCTGAGAAATCTAACTCTCTTCTACTTTCCATAAACACAGTTCTCATAGAATTCCAAACTTACCTGCTTCAGCTCTGTTACGGAGAGAAATTCCTATGGCTTGGGGTACCACAATAGACAACTTGACTCCAGAAATCAATCATTTCCAATATGAAATAGAAATTAAATGTCTAACACTAAAGGATCATACCTCGTACCTTATTACAGACGATTGAAGTAGATCCCCGTTGAGCTTTCCAACTTCAGCTTGAAACGATAGATTACTTCCTCAACAAAAAGTAAACAATACAAGCATTCTATATATCATGGTGTTAGATCTATTCTAGCATATATAATCAATAATGTATAAGCATTTGACATAATCCCATGGATAAAATATTCATTCAAACACACATTATTGGACAGGAAAAGATATTTCTATTAATATAAATCAGAGATTACAAGATACAACCTCTGACGGCACATCTGCGAATCGGAGAAACTGAATCCCCCACTTGGACCTCCACCACCTCAATCCTCCATCTCTCGATAGAAAACTCACAAGCCAAAGGCAAGCTTGGGAAGAACACACTAGTGCTCCAAGGGACAAAGGGATGTAGACTCAAGCATAAGTTCTGCCAACAATGGACTATAGTTTCTTTGCTCTCAATTCTCTCTTCTTGCCTTCAATGTACCAAGGGGTTCCTTATATAGCTTTTCAAAGGGGTAATGAAAGGTCGAATCTGAGCAATCTCAAGGCATAGGGAAGGCCATAAGTCAAATGAGTCGGATGCATGTCAAGGAAAACTCGAAAAGGATTTGGATTATGTACACATCTCCATGTACGGGGTTTTAGTGGTCAAACCTACGTATATATGCACTTATAGGCTAAAAAGTCATGTGTATCATTTTTCACATGTTTTTAGGGATGATCAAGGAAACATCACAGGAAAAATAATGGTCCATGGGGTCTAAGGAGTCTGCAGCGGGACAGGGGAAGGCCATACAAAGTGTGATTCACCTGGAGTGGTGAAATCAGCTATAAGAAGGTCCTAAAGCAGTTTCCTTGAGTGGATAATCTACATTCCCTTATCACTCATGTGGCCAAGCCTATGATGCCACAATGTTGCACTTATTTCTATGGAAGCTATAAAGCTAGAATAGTAAGTATTATGAGGACATAAATATAACGTACCTATCCTATCTCCTTTTGCAATTACCATTGATCCTTTAGTGATATTCCACCACATTTCTCCAAAGGTAGACAAACAACCGCTATCTCCCAACTTCCCTGTTGAGATCAGATTTCTTTTCATAGCAAGAATGTGCCTTACATCCTTTAGCATCCATTCACTTCCATTATTTAACTTAATCCATACCTTACCCCTTCCAACAATTTTACATGGTTCATCATCCCCCAATAGCACATGCCCAAAATCACCTTGAACATAATCATGAAATAATTTCCTATGGGGTCTAGCATGACATGAATCCCCTTAATCTACTACCCAATAATCACTAGTATTATATAATGCAAGAATCAAATCATCTTGTAACACATCACTTTCTACATTCGCTTCCTGAGTAGTCTCTTGCTATATGTATCCATTTTTATTTGGAGTTCTGCAGTCTTTATTTAGTTGTCCTTTCTTACCACAATTCTAGCACTCTATTTTTTTGAATCTGGACGTGAAGCTTCCCTTTTTAGACCTGCCGTGATTTCCTACACTCCTTTCTCTCTCATTTTGTCTCCCTTCGCTCTCCATGGTCAACGCACTACCTGATGTCTCACATGTGCTTTTTCTTCGCATTTCCTTGCTAAGAATAACACCAATAACATCATCAAACTTAAGAGTGTTTGAACTATGGACAAAGTTACTTACAGCCATGACCAAGCTATTCCATCTTTTTGGCAATGAGCACAAGATTAGAAGAGCCCTAACCTCATCATCAAAGTTCACTTTTACAGAACTTAATTGACTGGTAAGTGTATTAAACTCATTTAAATGGTTAGCAACAGATCCACCTTGCGACATCTTCATATTAAATAAATGCTTCATTAAAAGTACCTTGTTAGAAGCAGAGGGTTTTTCATAGAGCTTACTCAATGCGCTCATCACACCCTTTGTTATTTTTTCTTTCGAAATATTTAAGGCCACTGATGAAGCCAGGCATAGCTGTATTGTTCCCAGTTCCTTTTTGTCAGGAACCTCCCATTCTTCATCCTTCATAGCCACCGATTGTTTTTCTTTTCCGCCCAATGGCGGGTATAGATCCTTCTGGTACAAATAATGCTTCATTTTCATCTTCCATAACTGATAGTTTTGGCTATTAAATTTCTCGACCCTAAACTTTCCTTCTTCCACCATTTCTCCCACTCGAACCAGGAACCCTTCTTTCTTGCGAGTTTACCAACCAAATAGACCTTTTGGCTCTAATACCAATTGTTAGAAAATAGGACCGCAGAGCAATAACATATATATAGTTAAATCAATAAACAAGATTCAAAACACATTAAAACATTACAAAAAGACACAGATATAACGTGGTTCACCCAAACGATGGGCTGCATCCACAAAGAAATTGCCAGTTGTTTTATTATAGTCCAGAAAGATGAAGGGATACACCCTGCAGCAAAACCACTACACTTCCTCTTCATGCTCTCACAGTCTCTCTTCCAATACAATACAATACCATACTCAATCATTTTACAAGGCTTTCTTTTATAGGGGAAATACAATGGAAAAATTCTAGGGTTAACCCAATACCATGGGTCCGCAATACTAATCGCCAACACACATCCCAAAAAAATTTCTCGGGTGAACGAGTGTAGAGTACTCCTAGGTTACAATCACAACTGAATAATATATTTGGATCTGGAAGATTAGGCTCCACAACAAACAAGGATTGGTTCCTCAGATGGTAAAATGTAAGTGTTGAGCCTTTCTAACATTCATTGTCATATGTAAGTGCAGACCCCTTTCGGCATAGAGGATTGGTTCCTTGCATGGTCAAATATAAGTGATAAGCCTTTTTGACATTGGTTGTCATATGTGAGTGCTGGGAATTTCTGACAAGGTTTTGGGATGTGTTCCCACATGGTCATATGTGAGTGTTGGGCATGCCTTTCTGATATGATTATAGGATTGGTTCCTACATGATCAGATATAACTGCTGGGTAGGCCATTTTGACTTAGGGTCAAATATAAATGATGGAAAATATCTACATGTAGGCTAGGCCTACAACCAACATGAAAAAGGGTTGGCTCTATAGACCTTTCTGTGACGAGTATAATCATGAGATAGCACTTGTGATGATGATCCAGTAGTGATGATCCAGCAGTGATGATCCAACAATGATGATCCAGATCCAGTGATGATGATCCAGATTGAGTGATGGTATAGATCCAGTGATGATGATCCAGATCAAGTGATGATCTGGATCCAGAAGAAGATGACTTGAATATGAGGATGACGAGAACTCAATCATGATCTAGATCATACAAAGAAGAAGACTTGTGCTGATAAATTGTGTTGAGAGAATACCTTCCTAGTTAAGAGGGAGTGTTGATGTAATTGTAACCTCGGAATGTATTGAGTTGTATATCTTATGCATTGTACCCCGATGTTTATTCCAGGAAGTGTTTGTAATGTATTTGAGTCATTTCATGCCTTGATGTTCCTATCGAGAGATTCAATAATGTAAACAAGCATGTAAAGTTATTGTGGGTAACCCTCCTATTGTTCAAGGGTTAAAGTACCCACAGTTGTGGGGCCCTAGGGTTATTATACTATCCTAGAGAAGTTGACCCTAGGTGAGTTATAGTAAGTCAGGGAAATAGTCCCCACCGTTGTGCTAATGATAACCCTCCTTGTTGGTCAGAGGGGGAAAGTCCCTAGAAGGTGTGGGGCACTAGGGTTATTAGAATATCCTAGAGATGTCAGATCTAGTAAGTAATTGTTAAGTGAGGATGACATGTTTCAGTGGACATTAAGTGAACAAAATAATATCAATAGAGAGTGAGCCTCTCTATTTATCACACACACACTCAATCATTGGGGTGCATGAGTGAAAGAGAAGTTGTTGGGATCAGAGAGAGAGACTACTACTATCAGGAGATCATCTTTATGTTTTCAGGTTTTACTTTTGGTATTGATTCTATCTATGAGAAAGTTTCACGGTTTTCTCATTTATGGTTTCCCCGAGGAAAATTCTTTGTGTCTCTTGTCTCTTGTTTTTTTTGCTATGCATGTTATTCTCTCAGTTAAATATCCTAAGTTCATAATTCTAGCTTGAATGATACAAATCTAACATGGTAGCAGAGCTAACCTAAGAAGAGGATATGTTGTATCTATAGTAGCTAGGGCTTCTTACTTTTTGGGTTTCTCTCCACAATCCATCAGCAAAAGTATGCTAGGTTGACTCTCCATTGAAGGGCGCATCTTTCTATCGAAGTGGAATTCGATTCTGGACATTTTCATTTTTTGGTGCGGGACATTAGGGATTCTACAAAAGAGGAATTTTTTAGTGATCTCAGCATAAGATTTCTCTACTCATTTAAATCTAAGTTTAGAGACCTAGGTAAATATTTTTGGTTGGGTAAAGCTTCAATAAATTCAAACACTAGTTTGACCTCGAGCTGGAAAAACCCTAAATACTAAAACTCATAAGTTTTGGTGCATTTGATATACCTTGGGATTGGAGAAGGTTCAAGAGCTGAAAATTTTGCAGCACAAATATTAACTACTGGTTTACACTGTGTCCAAAATTCAGCCTCATATTCTCTATACCCTAGGAGATATGATCCCTCCAAGTTAGGGTTCCCGCCTCTTCCAGGATTCATCACTAAAGATGAAACCTGGCGAGAATTGCTATATTGTGGGCTACAAAGGTCGAAATAAAATTTCTAAATATGTTCAAGAAAGGAAAAAAACTTTACTTTCTGTGGTCCTAGTTTCAGACCCAGAAGAGTAAACAATTACACGTGGATGTCCATACAAATTTGTTGTATTGAATAGTCCTAAAACATGTCACCTTAGGAAAACACTCATCTCTGTGCAAAATTTCAAACACAGAGGAGCAGTAATTTCAGAGATATCATAGAAACCATATCAGGCATTGCTACAATTGAAATTTGTAAACTACGATGTCATGTTCCAGGAGCTTCCCTCCACTGTTTTCAGAAAAGGAGTACATTGGACAACTCAAATTGAAGAGATCTAACTTTCTATCCAATAATATCTGAAAAATTCCATTTTTTGAAAATTCGGTTTTTTCTGACAAACCCTAGATCAGCTAACTCTGGAACCAGGATGGACACCTCAAATCGGTAAGATCTAATCCTTTTCTATTTTCATTTTAGTTTCTAGTTTCGAAGTGATCTATCACATTATCTTGATGATAAGCTTAGTGAAGTTGACAAATTCCAAGCATGGATTTATATGATCTCTCTAAAGAAAATGAATTGGACACCCACATCAGCGGGGAGCTTCCAATTCCAGAGGGAGATGAGGCTAAAATACTTACACCAAAAGAACTTGGTCAAATACAAGAAGATCATTGTTGATTCAATCAAGGATAACCTTGTACCACAAGTGTCCTCCCTAAAGATATCGAAGATTTTTTATTCCTTAACCAAGCTATTTGAAGGGAAGAATATAAATCGAAATATGACCTTAAGAAACAATTTGAAGAATGCGAATATCCAGAATGCAGAGACCATATAGTCATAGTTTACAAGGGCCTCTCAAATCAAAGAAGAACTTAAAGCAGTAAAAGAAAATGTGCACAATGCAGAAGTGGTGATAGCCACCTTGAATGGTCTCCTAGGATCTTGGGATTCATTCATTCGAGGAATGTGTGCCAGAAGGAAGTAATTACTTTCAGCAGAATTTTGAAAGAAGAAGAAACACATGACAGGGAGTTGAGACACATGACATGAAGAATCATGTGTGCAAATAAAAGAATGCCTTGTACGAGCTCAGAAGGCACCCATGGGATAACACATACGTGAGGAGCTTGATGATTATCTGAACCTTTGCTAGAAGGTTGATAAAGGATCACAAGCTCACAGATGGGTGCAAGAAGAACAATTTCAAAGATAGAGGATATTGGTATCCAGTGACCCTAGATAGATACATAGAATATTCGTAGTAGAGGAAGCTACTTGTCACTCTAGTAAAAAATGTTTCAGTGCATAGAGTACAAAAGACAGGGGGAGTATGATGCTTCATAGGGAGTGACTACAGAATATCATGAGGTTTGACATAATACGATAAGATGGATAGATTAGTGATGACTCTAGGCTTTACTGAGAGTAAATTAGATTCCAACCTTTCCTTCAAGGTTGAAGGTAGAAGACCAGAAATGCTCTGGATCCAGGACGGACACCTCAAATCCGTAAGATCTAATCTTTTTCTATTTTCATTTGAGGTTCTCATTTCCAAGTGATCTATCACATTAGCTTGATGATAGGCTTAGTGAAGTTGACAACTTCCAAGCATGGAAGTATATGATCTCTATAAAGAAAATGAATTGGACACCCACATGAGTGGAGAGGTTCCAATTCCAGAGGGAGATGAGGCTAAAATCCTTACACCCGAAGAACTTGGTCAAATTCAAGAAGATCATTGTTGATTCAATCACAGATCACCTTGTACCACAAGTGTCTTCCCTAAAGACATTGAAGATTTGTTATTCCTTAACCAAGCTATATGAAGGGAAGAAATTGTGTTATACCAAAATCCTGTCACCATAATTTGATAAGACATTTGACATACCTACTTGCCCTGAATCCCAACTTCTGGAGTGGAAACTAAATGGTTTTTCATCAATCTGTCATACAAATTCCCAGCACTGCACATGCCCCTTTATCCAAGAGTGGTACCCCTGCTCACACCACCTTTCATAGGTTGTGCACAAGTGGTGACACCACCCATTTCCCTTGGTCCATAGGCAGTTATTACAAGAAGCACTCTGTCATAGAAGGAGAAGCGCGGTACCCTGGGTAAAAAGGGAAAAAGAGAAGCTTCTCGAGGCTTCTAGATGATAAGCCTCGTGTACTGCCTTATCCCTACTATTGTGGGTCTGTTGAGATTGAGATCCCTCATCCTAGGATCTTAGAGGCCACGTCACCCACTAATTTCTCAACCATCTCTATCCATTAAATCCCTATAAATATGAGCTCATAGCCATGGTTGAGAGGAGAACATTTGAAGGTATTGTTATGCTGCTGGATTGATTCTTGGCCCAAGATCATTTGGAGAGAGCGTAGAGAACTAGAGTCGAAGCTTTTGGGGATGAAGAGCTAGTTTCATGGAGATGCATGTCAACACTAAGGCTTGGTTGTAAACTTCTTCAAATTTCTAATGCAAGTTGATTTCTGCCGCACATATGATGTTGTTGTTGTGTTTTCGCATATATATGTTGCTAGATTCCTTAGTCACTAGCATAGATTAGTAGATCATATTATGGCTGCTTTGATTCATTTCATGTTGATATTTTTTGCAAGTACACAGGTGAATTGTGTATTCCATAGTCACTTTGATTGTTGTATTCTTTCTGCATTCAAAGAGAGTTTATGTTTTTTGCATAAGATTTTGGGTTATTTTCTTTGGTTGAAATCTCTTACTGTTTTTTGTAGATATTATTCATTGGAATTGGAAATATATATTTCATTTTCTTGAGTAGGCTTTGGTTTGTTTTGGAATTAGAATGCATGAGTGATCCATGTTAAGTTTGATTCTTTCTTTTCTTCGGTGATTCTTGTTTCCTTTTGCATGCTGATTCTTTCAGTGCTTGGTAGGAAAGATTGGTTATTCATTTCCTTGTCTGCTTCAATGAGAAGTTCTAGTTTTCTCTCTCCTTTGCTTTATTCACAAGCACGTTAATCGATTTTCTTCTTGTTTTGTGAAGGATTGTTTTAAATTCTAGATCTTACTTTCATTGAGAAGAAATATATGTTTTCAGCTTTGTGTGCATTAGAGTTAGATTTGTTTGGAAACATTAGTGAAATCATCTTTCCATTGCATTTTTATGTGTCTTTTTCAAGCATGAAAAGATAGGAAACATTTTAATTTATGTTATATGTTCTCTAGATATCTTTTTTATTTGCTTTGAAGATTGTTTGGGGTGCATTGATATTTCCCTTTTTGTTTGAAAAGATAGAATTGCATTTGCATTTGGGTGTGGATTTTTTGAAGAAAAGTAAATCTCTCTCCCTCTCTTAGGTAGAATTTCATTGAAGAGGAAAACTTGCATCATCATATAATCCAGTGTGCATCTTCTTTAAATTCAAGTTTTCACTCCATGGTTCCACCTAAACGCACAAGGTAACATGAACGGTAGTACTAGGTTAAAAATTTTAGCAATTTGAGTGATAAGTTAGAGACATGTTCGGGCATCGTTAAATGTAGGAGCTGTCATTATTTTTCAGCATTACATATTGGGACTCACACAGTACTTCCACGTACCGTCGGTATATCCAATGGCCTTTCACGTACCCTTGAGGTATATATAAAGGTACTTCATGTACTCAATTGTATATCGGAAGGCCCCTTGTGAACGATTATGCATTAGACAACACTGCTACCTATTTGAGCTCCCTCGTACCTTGTGTTTATCAGTAGACCCTTTTAGGAATCCTCAAACCATCTAAGTTATCCTTTTGGCCTGTCATGTGAGGTTCCTGACTCTTATCAACTCCTTTCACATGTTTTCTTGTTGCTTTTAGTTTGAGAAGTACTTGCTTGTGCGTGGTATTTAGGGGGTTATTAGAGAGTTTAGAGATGGCATCCTCATTTTGGACTACCACTCAAGAGGTCCCTTTCCAAGGTGTACCTTTTGTATTCCCTCCAAGTGAAGGTATTGGTCCTCCCTTTATTGCCACTCTAAATATTCCTCGATGAACTATAGGATTACTGGTCTGGCTGTTTAATACAATAATTCCTATTACACCTAATGTCTCAAATGTCACCTCTCCTTTGGGAGAGGATCGACCTCAACCTAATCATGGTCCTTCTTCACCAGTTGTGGCTTCATCTCTTTCTTCTTCTTCGCTTGACCAAATCTCTATGGTTAGTAGTCATGTGGATAAGAAGAAGAAGAAAGGGAAGAGTAAGAAGAAGAAGGATAAGAAAGAGAAAGAGAAGCAACCATCTACTCTTGATGGTGCTCGTTCTAAGAGAACACCCGAAAAACCCAAGTTCCCTTGTAAGCTTTGCAAGGGGGACCACCTTCTTAAGGAGTGTCCCAGTCTCTCCTGTGTACAAGAAGAGTGTTCTAAAAGATCCAAATCGTCTATGTCATCAACCTCTGATCATCATGTTGATGATACTCCCTCAACCAATGACCCATTAGTAAAAGGTCGTAAGTGTAAAGTCTTGTATCCTTGTTTGATATGCAAGGCTATGCATCATACCTTTATTTGTCAAAGCATGGATGAAGCTTCACGTTTGTTGGAAAATATTACTGATCATCAATAGGTGATTCTAACAAGTGATAGTAAGTTATCCCTTGATCCCCCATTGGTTGAACAAGTGGTCGATTCGGATTTATCTATGATTGATCCCACTCTTCCTTTGGAGAGTGAAGTTAAAGTGGTTGAGTCGGTGTCATTTCCACCCGATCCCGCTCTTTCATCATAGAGTGTTAAGACTGAAGCAGTCTCTTTGACCAAATATTCATCTTGTTCTTCTCTTCCAATAGAGAATGAACCAAAACCTACTGAAGTTGTTATGCTTCGTTTTGATTGTTCTAGACAAGAGGAAATTTTGTCTGTTTTGATAGAACCCTCTTTGAGTAGTGAGGTTATTTCCTTTGACTGCAATAACCTAATAGAGTCTCATATTCATTCGAGTGTTTCTTTCCAGATAGTTGTGAATGTTAATGCTAGGTAGATACTTCGCACTATTTTTTATGAAGGGGATTCTATTATCATTCTATCCTCAACTTCTTGGCAAGCTTTAGGTTCTCCTCAACTTGTGCCAGCCACCGATCAAATATTGGCTTTTAATCACAGGCCTACTGCACGTTTAGGGACTCTTCCTTATTTTCCTATTACATTAGGAGGGAAAACTATCTGTATTGATGTTATGGTGGTCCAAGGTCCTTTAGATTTCAATATGCTCCTTGGACATGATTATGTTTATTCCATGAAAGCCATAGTTTCCACACTCTTTAGAGTTATGCATTTTCCCCATGATGGGAACATTGTGACCATTGATCATATTTCCTTTGTTACACCTGACCATCGCATTACTCCTAGTAATCAGACTGCTCTGAATGTGCCGCATGTTCTTGTGGTTCCTTCCCCTTCTTCTAGTTAGATTCTTCCCATCATAGGTAAAATGGGATGCATGGCTCTAGTCTATGGACATCATAATCGAGCTAAGCAGCTGCTTTTATGAAATGGGGACAACCTACCAACCTATGTATATCATATTTGATAGGAGCAGGTTTTAGAGCATAGTTTTCTGTGTGGTTTCAAGCTCGTTAAAAAATAAAGCCACTCCTTAAGCACAGTTTACGCTTTTGGTTTCAAGCATGCATAAAAATGAAACCATGTTCTGAGCAAAGTTCCCATTCTATGTCAAGCTCGTTAAAAAATGAAATAGCACCTGACCAACATGTCAGGTTCTGACCATCATGTCAGTTTTTCTTTGAGCAAAGTTCCCATTCTATGTCAAGCTCATTAAAAAATGAAAGAGCAGCTGACCATCATGTCAGTTTTTCTTGAGCAAAGTTCCCATTCTATGTCAAGCTCGTTAAAAAATGAAACGGATCTCCTCTAGCATAGTTTACCTTTTGGTTTCAAGCTTGCATAAAAATAAAACCATTCCTGAGCAAAGTTCCCATTCTATTTCAAGCTCATTAAAAAATGAAGTAGGTTTCCTTAAGCATAGTTTACCTTTTGGTTTCAAGATTACATAAAAATGAAATCATGGTCCAATAATAGTTACCTTCTGTTTCAAGCTTGTGTAAAAATGAAACAGATCCCCTTCCCTTGAGTCAAGTCTTCCCTTTAGTGTTAGAACCTGAACCTTATCCTACCCGATTCTCATTCTTCCTACCCCCCTGGTGAACATTTTGACATTAGTAACCAGGTTTTTACGTTGGGTATGGAAGAAGAATCATCAGATGAAACGAATATTGGGGGCATGCCAAGTTGCTAGAAACCATGCTAGGGGTAAGCTTAACTAGCAATCATGCCGAGGGAATGATTCCAACCTCTGTATACCATGTTAATGGGATTTTTTTAAGCATAGTTTACCCATTGGTTTCAAGCTTGTATAAAAATGAAACCAATCCCTAAGCATTTTTTCAACTGATCTTCAAGCTTGTTAAAAACAGTAAGATGGTGTTGAGCTTACTTTTCATTTTCCGTGCTTTGGTTAAAACATGAAAAGTGGTTTGAGCTTAGTTTATTACTTTTTCATGCTCTGGATTCAAACATGAAAAAGGTTAATGGAGTTCTCTTTAAACCCTTATCATGCTCCCTAAATACGAAAAGATCATCGAGCGATCTTGTCTTCTTCATGCTCGTTAAAGTATTTGAAGAGTAATCTGTCCAATGGTAGGTTATCTATTTCTCGGTTTGGATAGGACTATTTACGAGAATGGAACACTCCAACCAATCATGACTGGAAGAATTCTCTAAGGTATGATTTTACACTTTTTCGGGCCTTAGAGACTAAATCATACTAAAAAGGACCCCCATGGAGTTTTTTTCTGTATTTGCTTAGACTCTCTAAACATGAACAATACCGAGTTTTCTTTCAGTGGACTCATTAAATTAAACATTGAGAGACCCATTTTGGGAATGAAACCCTCCTCTCTCAAGTTTGTAAAACATATGAGACTGGACTTGTCTTCTGACAAGCTAGATTGAGTTTTTGTTACCCTCTTTGAAGTCGTAAAACCAAAAGAAGGCACTCATCGATCATGATGGGGGAAATGGGAAGGGAATCATTTTGTAAATAATGGCAGTTGTGTGTCATTACCTTTGAAGATGGCACTTGTATGTGCAATCATGTCAGTCAATTGGGTATTCAGCTGATCTCCATGACGATCCACTTTCATGAGTCATGTCAATCCTTTGAGTCTTTCAAAAGAATTCATTGTCCACTACCACATTGTGTATCTGTCCTATCTAGTCATGATTCCAAGTCATTTTTTCATGCCGCCTGATGTTCAAAGGAGATCTAAAGAAGTTTTACCTCTGCAGTCTACACAGTCTTTGTGTCAGTATCTTTGAGTCAGTCATATGGTTACTACATTCACATCATTCCAGAACTATGTTCTGAGTTTCGTGTCTTCAATGTGGGATTCATCATGGCCCTCCTTAAACGAGACTATTCCCATCGACATCAACTCGTCATCCAAGAAATATTCTTAGAAACGATATTTAGTACCTTGAGATATGTATGCCTTAATGACATATTCTCTCGCTCTCGACATAGGTTCACATCATTGACCTTTGATTGATAGAATCGACTAGGTGTTCGACATCATAACATCTATTTGTACTCAGTAGATTGTACTAGGGTACCTTGGGAATCATTGACATTAATGGTGATCTCCCTTGCACTTGTTAATGGTTCACATCATTGGCCGGTTATCAATTATTTTCTACCATGTTCGACTTCAGATCATTGTAGTCACGTGGATAGAGTCGTACTTTGTGGAAGACAAGATGAAGACCCTAGGAATTTGTTTAAAAGTGCTCATTATTTTTTCCCCAGGTTGTGATGGAGTTTTGTATATCTAGCATGGATCCACATTTGTATCGTCATGGCTATACTCAAATTTGAGTCTGTATGACATAGATCTACATTGTATGTCTGGTAGCTATGTCCAAGTTTGAGTCTTCTATCACATGGATCTCTACTGTATTCTAGTAGCCATTCTTGTTTATTCCACTCATGGATCTACCTTGTATTGGTCTACAACTATGAGTTTCATTACTTGTGTCTATGAGTCAACATACTGATGTACTACAGATGCCTACTTGACTGCATACTCTGATCGATCCAACATTTTCATCTCCTGGTGATGACTTGTTCTCAAAGCTCTCGTTTATCGTATCACTCTAAGACTCATGCTTTGGGGGGCATCTTGTTATACCAAAATCCTGTCACCATCATGAGATAAGACATTTGACATACCTACTTGCCCTGAATCCCAGCTTTTGGAGTGGAAACTAAATGGTTTTTCATCAATCTGTCATACAAATTTCCAGCACCACACATGCCCCTTTATCTAGGAGCAGTACCCCTCCTCACAACGCCTTTCATAGGTTGTCCACAAGCGGTGCCACTTCCCATTTCCCTTTGGTCCATAGGCGATTATTTCTAGAAATTCTCTGTCATAGAAGGAGAAGCATGGTACCCTAGGTAAAAAGGGAAAAAGAGAATTTTCTTGAGGCTTCTAGATGATAAGCCTCGTGTACTACCTTATCCCTACTATTGTGGGTTGGCTTAGATCAAGAACCCTCATTGTAGGACCTTAGAGGCCACCTCACCCACTAATTTCTCAACCATCTCTATCCATTAAAGCCATATAAATATGAGCTCATAGCCATGGTTGAGGAGAGACCATTGAAGTGAATAATTATTCCCTTACACAAATAATATTACCAAAAGGCTTGGAATATTAAATAAGCCATAATAATATATAAATGTATGATAGAATAGATATGATACATTTACAATGGTCGGACTTATATACGTCCATTCATGATTTTCCAACCTACAATCATGATTCTTTGATAATTATTAATTATTAATTAATTATTATCTATTAATATTATTTTTAATATTTATATATTTTATGTTCGTTACATTGCCTTCCCCTTAAGCAAAGCTCTGTCCTTAAAGCTTGTTTAGTGAAGGACTTCTTAGTAATGAATAATGTCTTGCCATGTCTCTCTGAACTTGTAACTTTGACACTTGATGAGACATGGTGATATAATTTCCGAATCCCTGAACTGAATTGTCGCATTTCCTTGGGACTGATCCATCCAGGATTTACTTTCATTCGAGCTACCTGTTGGTCTCCTTGCTGGATAAAACTTCTTGTTTTTTGTTTAGGTTGTAGATTTTGTGTTGCTTCACATTTGACATCGTAACCTCTCTGTTTATGTACATTTTGACCCTATCGTTGGTCAAAATGAATTTTATAGTTAGGGTGTCGACAAGGAGTTTTTATTGTTTGTTCATTTGTTGGATTGACTTATTTTTTATATGTATTGATGACTAGATTTGTATTTGGTTTGTTTTCCTCAACTTGTTTTTTTGAGCCCAAAAATTTTGATGTCCTCTTCTGAATGTGCACCAACTTGTTTCTGACTAAATTTTTAGCATTCTTAATATTCCTGATCGTTTCTTCTTGCTTTTTCGCATCGTCTTTAAGCTTTAATAGTTTCTTCTGTAGATCTCGATTTTCCTCTTCTATCTTTTGATGGTCATGTGCCCTATCTTTCGCCTTCTTGATTTGAAAGAGCAACTTCTGATTATGATCTATTAAATGAGATAACTCTTCTTCTTCATCCTTGATGACTTTGTCGAATTCTTTCTTCATGTTTTGTCTTGATTTTTGATCTTCTTCTGAAATCTTCAGATGACACATCCTCGAAATTCGATTTCATTGAAACATCTTGCTCTGATACCACTTGAAGTGAATAATTATTCCCTTACACAAATAATATTACCAAAAGACTTGGAATATTAAATAAGCTATAATAATATATAAATGTATGTTAGAATAGATATGATACATTTACAATGGTTGGACTTATATATGTCCATTCGTGACTTTCCAACCTACAGTCATGAATCTTTGATAATTATTAATTATTAATTATTAATTATCTATTAATATTATTTTTAATATTTATATATTTTCTGTTCGTTACAAACATTTGAAGGTATTGTTATGCTGTTGGATTCATTCTTGGCCCAAGATCATTTCGAGAGAGCATAGAGAGCTAGAGTCCGAGCTTTTGGGGATGAAGAGATGGTTTCATGGAGATGCATGTCAACACTAAGGATTGGTTGTAAACTTCTTCATATTTCTAATGAAAGTTAATTTATTTCCCACATATGTTGTTGTTGTTGTGATTTCGCATATATATTTTGCTAGATTCCTTAGTCACTAGCATAGATCAGTAGATCATATTCTGGTTTCTTTGATTCATTTCGTGTTGAGATTTTTTCCAGGTACATAGGTGAACTATCAAATCCTTGTATTCCATATATCTATAGTGTCTAGGGAGAGTATTCAACCTATATCCTCCATTTGTTCTGGATCTAAACCATTCAGACCCGTGGAACACCCTGCTGTCCGCAGGAGGTGAAATATTCCAGCTAACAACTAGAAGAACTTGGTCAAAGCCAAGAATATCATTGTTGATTCAATCACGGATCACCTTGTAACACAAGTGTCTTCCCTGAAGACATCAAAGATTTTTTATTCCTTAACCAAACTATTTGAAGGGAAGAATATAAATTAGAATATGACCTTAAGAAACCAGTTGAAGAATATGAATATTTAGAATGAAGAGACCATACAGTCATAGTTTACAAGGGCCTCTCAAATCAAAGAACAACTTGAAGCAGTAAAAGAAAATTTGGAGAATGCAGAAGTGGTGATAGCCATCTTGAATGGTTTCCCAGGATCATGGGATTCATTTATTCGAGGAATGTGTGCCAGAAGGAAGTGATTACATTTAGCAGACTTTTGAAAGAAGAAGAAGCACATGATAGGGAGCTGAGACACATGACATGAAGAATCATGTGTGAAAATGAAAGAAGTCCTTGTACGAGCTCAAAAGACACCCATGGGATAACACATACATGAGGAGCTTGATGAAGATATGAACCCTTGCTACAAGGTTGATAAAGGATCACAAGCTCATAGATGGGTGCGAGAAGAACACTTTCAAAGATAGAGGATTTTGGTATCCAGTGACCCTAGATGAATACATAGAATATTAGTAGCAGAGGAAGCTAGTTGTCGCTCTAAGACATATTGTTTCATTGCATAGAGTACGAAAGAAAGGGGGAGTATGATGCTTCATAGGGAGTGACTGCAGAAGATATTGAGGTTCAACATGGTACGACAGGATGGATAGATTACTGATGACTCTAGGCTTTACTGAGAGTAAAGTATATTCCAACCTTTCCTTCAAGGTTGAAGGCAGAAGACCAGTAATGCTCCTGTTATCTATTGATGCACTATTTTCTAGCCATGGACATGTAGCATAATGCAGATGGTGTCTTCCTCGGACAAAGGAAGTATGTAGTAGAGATCCTGAAGAGGTTCAGGATGATGGACTACAAGTCCATAAACACACCTATGGCATCAAACATGAAGCTATTAAGTGATGCCTCATCAGAGACTATTGATGTTACAATGTATCGTCAGATGATTGGGTCCTTGATGTACCTGATGAACACGAGACTAGATATTTGCTTTGCTATGAACACCTTGAGCATGTTCCTAATAGATCCAAGACATGTTCTCTTGATTGATGCAAATCATATTCTGAGGTACTTGATGGGTATAGTTGATTATGGGCTCAAGTATGAGGCGAATCAGAAGATTAACCTGGAGGGTTATGTTTATTCAGACTTGGGAGGTAGTGCCATCAATAGGAAGAGCACTTTAGGGTGTTGCTTTAGTATGGAATCAGGTGTAATCTCTTGGTTTAGCAGGAAGCAATTCTATGTGCCATTGAGTACAACTAAAGCAGAGTATGTCGTAGCTTTTTCAGATAGTTGTGAGGAAATATGGCTAAGGAAGCTACTGTCTAATTTATTTGATCTCCAGTTGGATGCTACTTGTATATATTGTGACAACCAGAGTTGTGTGAAGTTGTCGGAGAACCTAGTGTTCCATGACATGTCGAAGCATATCGAGATCAAGTATCACTATATCAGGGATATGGTGCAAATGGGAGTAGTGAAGCTCCAGTGTGTTACAACGGATGAATAGATAGCTGTTGTGTTGACAAATCCATTGAGTAGATTGAAGTTTGAGTACATCAAGTAGAAAATTTGTGTTCTCCAGATCAAGGTTCCCTCCAAAGGGAAGTGATGAGTCCATGAGCCATTCTGACATGGTGATAGGATCGGTTCCTTCCATGCTTGGATGTAAGGGCTGAGCCATTCAGTCATGATAAGAGGATTGGTTCCTCGCATAGTCGAATGTAAGTGCTAACCCTTTCTGATATTAGTCATCAGATGTAAGTGTAGAGCCCTTTTGGTATGGAGGATTGGTTCCTCACATGGTCAAATGTAAGTGCTGAACCTTTCTGACATTGGTTATTAGATGTGAGTGTTGGGCCTTTCTGACAGGGTTGTGGGATGCATTCCCACATGGTCATATGTGAGTGTTGGGCGTGCCTTTCTGATATGATTATAGTATTGGTTAATAAATGATCAGATATATGTGTTGGGAAGGCCATTCTGACTTAGGGTTAGATATAAGTGCTGGAAAATACCTACATAGAGGCTAGGCCTACAACCAGCATGAAAATGGGGTGGCTTTGTATAAATTTATGTGACGAGAAGAATCATGAGATAGCACCTGTGATGATGATCTAGCAATGATGATCCAGATCCAGTGATGATGATAGAGATCAAGTGTTGATCTATATCTAGTGATGATGATTCAGATCGAGCAATGATCCAGATCCGGATGAAGATGACTTGAAGATGAAGATGAAAAGAACTCAATGATGATACAGATGATATAGAGAAGAAGACTTGTGTTGATAAATTGTATTGAGAGAATACCTTCCTAGTTAAGAGGGAGTGTTGATGTAATTGTAACTTCAGAATGTATTGTACCCCGATGTTTATTATTCAAAGTGTCCATCATGTATTTGAGTCATGTCATGCCACAATGTTCCTATCGGGAGATTCAATTGTAAACATGTTATGTAAAATCATTGTGGGTAACACTCCTATTGTTCAAGGGTTAAAGTCCCCACAATTTTTGGGTCCTATGGTTATTAGACTATCCTAGAGAATTCGACCCTATGTGAGTTATTGTAATTCAAGACAATACTCCCCACTGTTGTGTTAAGGATAACCCTCCTTGTTGGTCGGAGGGGAAAAGTCCCCACAAGTTGTGGGGCACTAGGGTTATTAGAATTTCTGAGAGATGTCAGCTCTAGTACATAATTTTTAAGTGAGGTCAGCATGTTGGAGTGGACATTAAGTGAATGAAAGAATATAAGTAGAGAGTGAGCCTCTCTGTTTATCACACAAACACTCACTCATTGGGGCACATGAGTGAGGGAGAAGTTGCTGGGATCAAAGACAGAGACTACTGCTGTCTGGAGATCATCTTTATGTTTTTGGGTCTTACTTTTGGTGTTGATTCTATCTTTGAGGAAGTTGCAGGGTTTTCTCATTTATGGTTTCCATGAGAAAAATTATTTGTGTCTCTTGTCTCTTGTGTTTATTGTTGTGCATGTTATTCTCTCAGTTAAATATCATAACATCATAATGCTAGCTTGAATGATAAAAATATAACATGGTATCAAAGCTAACTTGAGAAGACGATATTGTGCAGCTAAGAAGCTAGGGATTCTTACTTTTTGGGTCTCTCTCCATAATCCATCAACAAAAGTATGCTAGGATGACATTTCATTGAAGGGCGTATCTTTCTGTTGAAGTGGAATTCGATTCCGGACATTTTCAGTTTTTGGTGCGGGAAATTAGGGCCTCTTATAGAAGAGGAATTTTTTAGTGATCCCGGCATAGGATTTCTATCCTCATAAAAATCAAAGTTTAGAGACCTGGGTCGATATTTTTGGTTGGGTAAAACTCTGGGAAAGTGAAACCCTAGTTTGACCATGAGTTGGAAAAAAACTAAATACTAAAACTGATAAGTTTTGGTGCTTTCACTATATCATGAGATTAGAGACTGCTCAGGGGCTGAAAATTTCATAGTCCAAAGATACGCTCCTTATTTACATTGTGTCCATAATGCAGCCTCATATTCACCATATCCTAGGATATATAATCCCTCCAAATTAGGGTTCCTGCCTCTTCCATGATTCATCCCTAAACAGGACACTATGGAGAATTTCTATATCTCGGGCTACAAAGGTCCAAATGAAATTTATGTAGATGTTACAGAAAGGGTACGGAATTTAATTTATGTGGTCCTAGTTTTAGATCAATAAGAGTTAACAGTGACACATGGAAGTCTATACAACTTCACTGTGTCTAACAGTCCTAAAATAGGTCACCTTGAGAAAATGCTCATAAGTCCAAATTTGTGAAACCAATTCTGAGGAAACCTATGGTATTGGAAAAGGGATAGGCGATGATATCTCCATGCAAAGTTTCAGACACAAAATATCACTAATTTTGGAGATATCATAAAAAGAGTATCAGGAATTTTGGTAGAAGAAAATGGTAAACTAGGGCTTCCTGTTCTGGGAGCTTCCCTCCATTGTTTTCAGAAAATGAGTACTTTGGAAAGTTCAAATTGAACACATATATATTTCTATCCAATAATGTCTGAAAAATTCCTATTTTTGAAAATTATGGTTTCTCTGACAAACCCTAGATCAACCAGCTCCAAAACCAAGATGCACACCTCAAATTGGTAAGATCTAATATTTTTCTATTTTCATTTGAGATTCTCATTTCCAAGTGATGTATCACATTAGCTTGATGATAATATTGGTGAAGTTGACAACTTCCAAGCATGGAAGTATATGATCTCTCTGAAGAAAATGAATTGGAAACCCACATGAGTGGAGAGGTTCCAGTTCCAGAGAGAGATGAGGCTAAAATCCTTACACCAAAAGAACTTGGTCAAGGGCAAGAATATCATTGTTGATTCAATCACGGATCACCTTGTACCACAAGTGTCTTCCCTAAAGAGACTGAAGATGTTTGATTCCTTGACTAAGCTATTTCAAGGGAAGAATATAAATCAGAATATGACCTTAAGAAACCAGTTGAAGAATGTGAAGATCCAGAATCTAGAGACCATACATTCATAGTTTACAAGGGTCTCTCAAATCAAAAAACAAATTGAAGTCGTGGAAGAAAAAGTGGAGAATGCAGAAGTGGTGATAGCCACCTTGAATGGTCTCCCAAAATCATGGTATTCATTCATTCGAGGAATGTGTTCTAGAAGGAAGTGATTACTTTCAGCAAACATTTGAAAGAAGACAAAGCTCAACTCATAAGAAGAGAAGAGAAGATGGGAGCAATTGAAGATGAATCTCTCACCATCCAAACAAGATCCCTCAAGTGATGAGGAATATGAAGAACTCAACTCTTGAAGAACCTCTTATTCACCATATCATTTGGATAAGGAACGATGCTATTATGAATGAAGAAGATGATGAAGGTGAAGGATCAAGAAGGAGTCCACCCATGAAACAGATAAAGATAAGTATTCAATTGTAATTTCATGATATTCTTTTGTTATGCATTTGTTTATATTCAGTTGATGTATTATGCATGATAGAATGTTTGTATTAATGATAGTATACTACTAATATGCATGTAATGGGTAAGTAGCTCATGGTGCTATACAACTCAATGTGTTCCAGAAGGAAGTGATTACTTTCAGCAAACGTTTGAAAGAAGACAAAGCTCAACTCATAAGAAGAGAAGAGAAGATGGGAGCAATTGAATATCAAGCTCTCACCATCCAAAGAAGATCCCTCAAGTGATGAGGAATATGAAGAACTCAACTCTTGAAGAACCTCTTATTCACCTTATCATTTGGATAAGGAACGATGCTATTATGAATGAAGAAGATGATGAAGGTGAAGGCTCAAGAAGGAGTCCACCCATGAAATAGATAAAGATAAGTATTCAATTGTAATTTCATGATATTATTTTGTTATGCATTTGTTTATATTCAGTTGATGTATTATGTATGATAGAATGTTTCTATTAATGATAGTATACTACTAATATGCATGTAATGGGTAAGTAGCTCATGGTGCTATACAAATCTCCATTGCTACTTATCTAAAATGAAACCTCTTTGTTGACATATTGGATTAGTGCACAATCTCAATGTTGTCCTGGTAGAGATGGAAGGCATCTAGAAAGTTTTCGTGAGATATGGATGAATGTTGTATTGGCTAAAATAGTTGCATAATCATATATCTTGATGCATAAGGATTTTCCATTATGAATATTCCTTATGAAATGTTTCTAACCATACAAATGCATTTGACTTGTAGGAAAGATCTCATACATAATCACCTACAAGCAAATAAGGATGAGACTTGTTCCGAAGAACAAGTGATGAAAGTTCAAGATGAAGAATAATATGACGAATGCAGCGACATCATTGATGCAGAACCTTCCAGCCATGAAGAAGTAATTAAGAAGAAAGGGAAGACCGGTTCAAGAAGAATGGTGTCTAGGATGCAGTATCGATACATGAAAGGAAGTTCGTAGTTCCATCATGCATAGATGGAAACATCATGGGATACAATGAAAGATTCATAGCACGAGGATTCTCACGAAAAGAAGGCATATACTACAAAGAGACATTTGCAGCTAAAGGGAGTTGAGACACATGATAGGAAGAATAATGTGTGCAAATGAAAGAAGGCCTTGTACAAGCTCAGAAGACACCCATGGGATAACACATACATGAGGAGCTTGATGAAGATCTGAAACTTTGATACAAGGTTTATAATTTTTACATAACCTTGAGTAAGGTTGAACCTTTACTCTAGTACATAATGTTTTAGTGCATAGAGTACAGAAGATAGAGTGAGTATGTTGCTTTAGAGGGAGTGACTGCAGAAGATCCTGAGGTTTGACATGGTACGATAGGATGGATAGATTACTGGTGACTCTAGGCTTCACTAAGAGTAAAGTAGATTCCAACCTTTGCTTCAAGGTTGAAGGAATAAGACCAGTAATGCTCCTGTTATTTGTCGATGCACTATTTTCTAGGCATGGAGGTGTACCAGAATGCAAATGGAATCTTCCTCGGACAAGGGAAGTATGTAGTAGAGATCCTGAAGAGTTTCAAGATGATGGACTTGTTGAGGCCTGGAAATTCGCAGGCAACAACAGCAAGGGATTCTCCCTAGTCAACATTCCCAACTAGCCCATGACTGTTTGGTATGGGGAATCCGTTCGGTTTGCGGTCCGGCTACCGTAGGTCAAAGTAACAAAAACAAAAGGTTTTACCGGTTGCAGCCCGGTCCACCATGTATATTTTTGTATTTTTTGACTTTAAGTATGATATGCACATGCCTAATTAACAATACAGGGTGATAAATATGCAAAGAGTAATCACAATGTGATGCGCAGGTTCTTACCTCTCATCTTAGAACTCGCAAGCATCCAAATCATGCAGAAAAATAAATACTAACTAAACTATCTCTAGAGAGATGGGTATTCATTCATGAGTAATGCACCCCTGTTCATGTGTTATGGCAAATCACAGATAGCTATTCTTATAACCAAACATATAAACATGAATAAAAGCATATATGATAAGATAGCTCATCAACAGTTAAAAATTCCATTACTCATAGTGGAAAAAGATATCATAAAGGTACTGAAGAACAATCAGACCAGAACATAGGTTCAAGAAATTAGAACACTCTTACAGCTAATGAGACATAGCTGAAAAAGAAATAGTTCACATTCAACATTGCTCATTTCAACACATTGATATTTTCCACACAACAATTCCTCCAACAGGCCAAATTTGCAGTTTCTGATTGTAAAACGAAATAGTTCCTCTTACAAGCATCATGTTACAAGTTTTTCCAAGGAAAAATCCCCTTCTAAGTTCTACTTTCAAATATATAACTACCACCGTCGACCGCTTGGGATACCCCCCCAAACGTATGACCTTTCGGCCCCTCAAAACGCTTCATCTTCTGATTTTATTTCTGTGCGCCTTCATGATCTGATTAGTAACTGATAGCTCTTTCGGGTCTGGGCCTTTGTCACCATTCACTTTGTCTTTTCCTTCATTTGTACTTCTTGCAATCCTGATGGTTTCGGGTCTGCTTTTACCAAATTGCCCATCTCCCTTCACGCCGCAGTAGTTTGACCATTCTCTGGAAACCACTTGCAATCAAACAATGTGCATCATTCATTGGAATCACATTCAAATCATATCAACTGAAACAACTAACCATTAAGAGAGGCCATGCACAGTATTAATGTCACGAAGCTTAACCAACGCCGACACTACTACTTTGTCTACCCATGGGTTTGCAAGAAACCATCAATGACAAGAACAGAGAACTCATCAGACACTCAGGGCGCTGGAATCGAAAGCTAAAAGCTCTGCCCCAGCCGCAACGGCGAAAGCGGAAAAGGTTAAGGACACGTGACCTGCGGGCGGGAAAACTCTCAATCGGGCGTTGAAAGATATTTACATCAGAAGCTGAATGAATTTTCCCAGCCGCAACGACGGAAAAGGAAAGGTTAAAGACACGCGTGACTAGAAGACTAATAAGCATCGACAGTCGGAGCTGTTGGGAAATAGGGAAGACTCGGGTTTAATCCTTTTGCGTCGCATGAACAAAAGACCCACAGTGTTGTCCGTTTCGGCAACAACCTGTGAACAGGTTGCAGTCTCACCCAAAACAACTATGGGGTGCCGTAGAATCAGGTTTCTGCAAGCATAGAGGGAGATTACTGTACCTTGTCCTTTAACAACTTATAATCGATAAACACAGAGCTCCGACACTTATATCTAAATAACTTCTCAGATAAATAAACATACAGTGACTTTCTCAACCCACTACAGGGAATGCACAACGAAGCTATTTATTAATAATGATCTTACTTATCAGATTTATACAGTTATTAATGCATGAAAACAAACAGAACTAGAAACAGCACAAGAACGGCAACACCAGATATAACGTGGTTCACCCCCAGTGTAGGGGCTACGTCCACAGAACTGTGTTTTATTTCAACTTTCTTCAAAATCATAGTTCTGATCTGCACACTCAGCTGCAGATCTCTTCAGTCTCTTAAGCCATGCACACAGCAGCGGACCTCTGCGCACACAGCTGCAGATTTCCCTTAACCTTTTACAAAACCCTCTGCGCACACAGCTACAGAGGTCATCCACGCACATAGCTGGGACTAAACCTTTCTTTACACAATAGCCTTAGCTTCTCCTTAACCTTCTTTACATCAAAAAGCCTAACTTTTCTTATTTACAAAAATGCCTATTTATACATCGCGCTATTACAAAACCATGGCTTCAAACCATGGGCACCCAAAACCCCAAACCCTGGTCTTAAACCGTGGGTTTATTACAATAGAGAACTTTGACACAACCCTCGACACCCCTAATACTATTTTGAGTCAACCTTCGCTTACAACTCTTTTGGCCCACGAAGATATTTTCCTTAAGGACCGTTGGGGTTGTTGATGTATATGTAACTTTGGAATGTATTCTTATATGTATTATATATATTGTAACTCGATGTTTATTCTAGGATGTTTCTATTATGTATTTGAGTCATATTGTCTTACCCCGATGTTTCGATCGGGAGGATTATTAATGTAAACAAGTCTTGTCAAGTCATTAGGTAAGTCCCCACAGTTTCGGGGAACTTGGGTTATTATACACTAATTAAGGTGTAGGCTCAAGTAAGTAATTGTAATTTAAGACTACATGGTTGAGTGCACTTCAAGTCAACGAAAGAATATAAATAGAGAGTGAGAGTCTCTCTATTTATCACTTGTGAATTACATCACTTGCTCTCTCAAGTGTGGCGCACCTTTGGAGAAGGAAATACTTTGGCTTGACAGAAGACAGAAGGCTATTGCTGTGTGGAGAGTGCATCTTACTGTTTTGGGTTTCACATATTGTGGTGATACTATCTTAGAGGAAGTTGAGGGGTTTTCTCCACTTATGGTTTCCCCTATCAAAAATCTTTGTGTCTCTTGTCTCATGTGATGTGCTTATGTTATTGTTGTGCTTGTTATTCTCTCAGTGAAAAGATCCTAACATAATGCTAGCTTAAATGTTGAAAAACTAACATGGTATCAGAGCTAACCTGAGAAGAAGACATTGTGCAGCTACAGGAACTAGGGCTTCTTATTTTGTGGATCTTTCTCCACATATTTTCAGCAAATGTTTGCTAGGATGACTCTCCATTGAAGGGTGCATCTTTCTGTCGATGTGGAATTCAATTTCAAGCATTTTTAGTTTCGATGTGGAAATTAGGGATTTCTATAGAAGATGAATTTTTGAGTGATACCAGTATAGGGTTATTCTCCTCATCAAAACTGAAGTTTAGAGACCTAGATCAAGAAATTTGGTTGGGTGAAACTCCAGGAAAGTCAAACCCTAGTTTGACCCTGAGCTAGGAGAAACCCTAAATACTAAAACTGCTAAGTTTTGGTATAGTCGCTATATTCTGATATTGGAGAAGTCTCAGAAGCTACAAATTATAGGGACCAAATAAAAAATCCTTATGAACACTGTGTCCAAAGTTCAGCCTCTGATTTGATATATTCTTGGAGATATGATCTCTCTAAGTTAGGGTTCCATCCTCTTCCAGATATCATCCATAAACAGGACACCTGGGGAGATCTGCAATATCTTGGGCTACAGAGGTCCAAATGGAATTCCTGAAGATTTTCCAGAAAGGGAACAGACTGTAATTTATTTTTTCTAAAGGTCAGACTCAGAAGATGAACCAGTGATATGTGGCATGCCGTTCAACTTCACTATTCTGAACAGTCCTGTAACAGGTCACCTTGGGAAAAGAATCATAAATCCCAAATGGTGAAACCAATTCTGATGAAACCTATGGTGCTGGATCATAGACATGGGAGGTTACCTCAATGATAAATTTGAGACACAGAGGATTAGTAATTTTGGAGATATCACAGAAATAGTAACAGGAATTTCTGTAGAAGAAATCAAAAAATTAGGGCTTCCTGTTCCGGGAGTTTCCCTCCACTGTTTTTAGAAAAGAAGTACATCGGACAGCTCCATTTGAAGAGAATATCTGCTCATCCAATTAGATCTGAAAGCTTCCAAGTTTTTAAAATTAGGGTTTCTGTGACAAACCCTAGATCAACGAACTCCGGGACAAGGACACACACCTCAAATCGGTAAGATCTAATCCTTTGCTATTTCCATTTGAGGTTCTCATTTCAATATGATATATCACATCAGCTTAGTTAAAAGCTTGCGGAAGTTGACAACTTACAAACCTGGAAGTATATGATCTCTCTGAAGAAAATGTATTGGACACCTACATGAGTATGGAGGTTCTAGTTTCAGAGGGAGATGAGGCCAAAGAAGACATCATGCTCATGCTGCAGAGGATGATGAACCATCCAGAAAGAGATCCAGATATGAAAGTGAAGATTCTTCAAGCAAGGATGAATATGTTCTAATATCAGCTCTCATAGGTAACATTACTCATGGAAGTGATGATTGGCTTATAGACAGTGGGGCTTCCAAACATATGATGGGATTCAAGGAATCCTTTGTAAGACTATCAGAACATGAATCACCTCACAAGGTGAAACTTGTAGATGACTACCAATATCCAATAAAAGGTAGTGAGGAATCTTCATACAAGCTAGACTATGGAATGCAGGTTTCATTCATAGATGGTCAAATCATCATGTGGCCAAAAGGAAAGACTATCGATGATGCGGTAGTTATTGGAGAACAAGAAGGAGGCTTGTATAAATTGAAGGGATATCCAGAACAAGCCTTGATCCATGACACAGTAGAGCCAAATGAGCTTTGACATATAAGGCTTGCACATGTGCATTACAGAGCACTACCTATTGCAAGCAAAGCTGTTGAAGGTCTTCCAAAATCTCAAGCTATTTGAAGGGAAGAACAAAATCAGAATATGACCTAAAGAATCCAGTTGAAGAATGTGAAGATCTAGAATGCAGAGACCATGCAGTCATAAGAGTCTCTCAAATCAAAGAACAACTTGAAGCGTTAAAAGAAAAAGTGAACAATGCAAAAGTGGTGATGGCCACCTTGAATGGCCTCCCAGGATCGTAGAATTCATTCATTCAAGGAATGTGTTCCAGAAGGAAGTGATTACTTTCAGAAGACTCCATGAAGAAGAAGAAGCTCGAATCATAAGAAGATAAGAGAAGATGGGAGCAACTGAAGATCAAGCTATTTCCATCCAAAGAAGATCCCTCAAGCAATGAGGAATATGAAGAACTCAACTCTTGAAGAACTTCTTATCCACCTTAGCTTTTGGATAAGAAACAATGCTATTATGAATGAAGAAGACGATGAAGTTGAAGGCTCAAGAAGGAGTCTACCCTCGAAACAAATAAAGATAAGTATTCAATTGTCATTTCATTATATTATTTTGTTATGCATTTGTTTATATTCAGTTATTGTATTATGCATGATAGGATGCTTGCATTAATGACAGAATAATACTAATATGCATGTGATGGGTAAGTAGCTCATGGGGCTATACAAATTATCCATTGCTACTTATCTAGAATGAAACCTCTTTGCTGACATATTGGATTAGTGCACAATCTCAATGTTGTCCTGGTAGAGATGGAAGGCATCTAGAAAGTTTAAATGAGATATGGATGAATGTTGTATTGGCTAAAGTAGTTGCATGATCATATATTTATGCATAAGTGTTTTCTAGTATAAATATTCCTTATGAAATGTTTCTAACCATACAATTACATTTGACTTGTAGGAAAGATCGCATACATAATCGCCTACAAGCAAAGAAGAATGAAGACTTGTTCCAAAGAAAAAGTGACGACAGTTCAAAGACAAAGAATAATATGACGAGTGCAGTGACATCATTGATGTAGAACCTTCCATCTACCAAGAAAAAAGGGAAGACAAATTCAAGAAGAATGATGTCAGGGCACAGTATCAAGACCTGAAGAGAAGTTCATAGTTCCATCATGCAGTAGATGGAAACATGGTGGGATACAAAGCAATATTCGTAGAATGATGCTTCTCATGAAAGGAAGGCCTAGACTACGAAGATACATTTGTAGCCAGTAAGAGTTGAAACAAATACATGATGATATTGATGAAGATCTTAACCTTGGCTAAAAGGTTGAAGATGAAATTATATACACTAGATGGATGCATAGAATACTAGTAGCATAGGAAGCTACTTGTCACTCTGGTACAGAATGTTTTCAGTGCATAGAGCACAGAAGACAGAGGGAGTATGATGCTCCACTTCAGAGGGAGTGACTACAGAATATCTTGAGGTTCGACATGGTACAACAGGATGAGCAGATTACTGATGACTCTAGGATTTACTAAGAGTAAAGTGGATTCCAACCTTTGCTCCGAAGTTGAAGGTGGAAGACCAGTGATGCTCTTGTTATGTGTTGATGCACTATTGTTCTAGGTATGGAGGTGTGGTAGAGTATAGATGGAATATTCCTTGGACAAGGGAAGTATGAAGGAGAGATCCTGAAGAGGTTCAGGATGATGGACTGCATGGCCACACCTATGGCATCGAACATGAAGCTATTGATTGATGCTTCTTCAGAGACGGTTGATACTACGATGTATCGTCAGATGATTGGGTCCTTGATGTACTTGAGACCAAATATTTTCTTTGCTATGAACACATTGAGACATGTTCACCTGATGGTTGCAAAGCATGCAGGGGTACAGTTTATTATGGGCTCAAGTACGATGCGAATCTGAAGATTAACCTGGAGGGTTATGTTGATTCAGATTGGGTAGGCAGTGCCATCTAGAGGAAGAGTACTTCAGGATGTTGCTTCAGTATGGGATTAGGTGTGATCTCTTGGTTTAGCAGGAAGCAATCCTGTGTGGCACTGAGTACAGCTGAAGTAGAGTATGTCACAGCTTGTTCAGCTAGTTGTGAGGTAGTATGGCTGCGGAAGCTACTGTCTGATATATTTGATCTCCAGTTGGATGCTACCTGTCTACATTGTGACAACTAGAGTTTCGTGAAGTTGTCAGAGAATCCAGTGTTCCATGACAGGTCGAAGCATATTGAGATCAAATATCACTATATCAGGGATATGGTGCAGAGAGGAGCAGTGAAGCTCCTGTATGTTGTGACGGAGGAACATATAGCTGATGTATTGATGAAGCCATTGGCTAGGCTGAAGTTTGAGTACTTCAGAGAGAGACTTGGTGTCCTCCAGATCGAGGCTTCCACCTAGAGACAGTGATGTGTCCCAAAGCCATTCTGACGAGGAGGTCAGATGTAAGGGCTGAGCCATTCTATCATGGTGAGAGGATTCAGTTCCTTGCATGTCAGATATGAGTGCTGAGATTGAGAGCCATTCTGACGAGTAGGTCAGATGTAAGGGATGTGCCATTCTGTTCATGGCTAAAGGATTTAGTTCCTTCCATGTCAGATGTAAGTGCAGAAATCACTCCTCATTATGGGTGAGAGTCTTCCATCATTGTGGCGGAGGTGGCTCCTGCCTGGATGGGATTGTGCCATTCTGACAAGCAAGTCAGATGTAAGGGAAGTTCCATTCTGTTCATGGCTAAAGGATTTAGTTCCTTCCATGTCAGATGTAAGTGCATAAATCTCTCCTCATTATGGGTGAGAGTCTTCCATCATTGGATGGGATTGAGCCATTCTGACGAGCAAGTCAGATGTAAGGGAAGTTCCATTCTGTTCATGGCTAAAGGATTTAGTTCCTTCCATGTCAGATGTAAGTGCATAAATCTCTCCTCATTATGGGTGAGAGTCTTCCATCATTGTGGCGGAGGTGGCTCCTTACTAGATGGGATTGTGCCATTCTGACGAGCAGGTCAGATGTAAGGGCAGTGCCATTCTGTTCATGGCTAAAGGATTTAGTTCCTTCCATGTCATATGTAAGTGAAAAAATCTCTCCTCATTGTGGGTGAGAGTCTTCCATCATTGTGGTGGAGGTGGCTCCTGCCTGGATGGGATTGTGCCCTTCTGACGAGTAGGTCAGATGTAAGTGCAGAAATATCCCCTCATTGTGGGTGAGAGTCTTCCATCATTGTGGCGGAGGTGGCTCCTGCCTGTATGGGATTGTGCCCTTCGGACGAGTAGGTTAGATGTAAGTGCAGAAATCTCTCCTCATTGTGGGTGAGAGTCTTCCATCATTGTGGCGGAGGTGGCTCCTGCCTGGATGGGATTGTGCCCTTCTGACGAGTAGGTCAGATATAAGTGCAGAGCCATTTCACAGATGGTAGTTGAGGTGTCCTACCATGCTGGTGAATATAAGTGCTGAGCCATTTCACAGATGATAGTTGATGTGTCCTACCATGCTGGTGAATATAAGTGCTGAGCCATTTCACAGATGATAGTTGATGTGTCCTATCATGCCGGTGAATGTGAGTACTGGGCATTTCTGATGTGATTGTAGTTTACTACATGATCAGATGTAAGTGCTGGGAGAAGACCTACAGGAGAGTAGGCCTACAACCAGCATGAAAAAGGGCTAGCTCTGTAGAACTTCCTATGACGAAATAGTACACACATGATGATGACCAGTGGAGATCCAGATCAAGCTATGATCCAGATCTAACAGTAATGATATAGATCGAGTGATGATCCAGATCCAGTCCAGTGATGATGATCCAGATCGAGTGATGATCTAGATTCAGTGATGATGATCCAAATCGAGTGATGATCTAGATCCTGTGATGATGTCCTATGATGATCCAGATCGAGAGATGATCTAGATCCAGATGACTTGAAGATGAAGATGGCTTGAAGACGAATAATACTTGATGACATAGATGACTTGAAGACGAACATGATCCAGTGATACAGAGAAGAAGACCAGTGCTGAAAATAGTGTCGAAAGAATACCTTCCTAGTTAAGAGGGAGTGTTGATGTGTATGTAACTTCGGAATGTATTATTATATGTATTTTATATATTGTAACCCGATGTTTATTCCGAGATGTTTCTATTATGTATTTGAGTCATATTGTCTTACCCCGATGTTCCGATCGGAAGGATTATTAATGTAAACAAGTCTTGTCAAGTCATTAGGTAAGTCCCCACATTTTTGGTGCACTTGGGTTATTATACACTAATTAAGGTGTAGGCTCAAGTAAGTAATTGTAAGTTAAGACTATATGGTTGAGTGCACTTCAATTCAACGGAAGAATATAAATAGAGAGTGAGAGTCTCTCTATTTATCACTTGTGAATTACATCACTTGCTCTCTCAAGTGTGGTGCACCTTTGGAGAAGGAAATACTTTGGCTTGACAGAAGACAGAAGGCTATTGCTGTGTGGAGAGTGCATCTTACTGTTTTGTGTTTCACATATTGTGGTGATACTATCTTAGAGGAAGTTGAGGGGTTTTCTCCATTTATGGTTTCCCCTATCAAAAATCTTTGTGTCTCTTGTCTCATGTGATGTGCTTATGTTATTGTTGTGCTTGTTATTCTCTCAGTGAAAAGATCCTAACATAATGCTAGCTTAAATGTTGAAAAAATAACAAGGGTGCGCGCCCCAACAGGAGCGCTTTGGACTTCGGGCGCTTAGTTGCTTTAGGAGCCGCAACGGCGGAAGAGGAAAGACTATGACTTTCGATTAAACAAAAATGACACCCGATCAATAGAAACCATTAAGTGTTTGGACAGCTTCAAAATTCAACAGCGGTCAAAATCCATTTCACCTTCGGAACAACGGCCCATCAAAGAACAATTAGCAACACTAAAATCAAATCTGCGACCCGTGGAAAAATTCAAACACAAACAACCTCTGGGGACATGCTGCAAGTAAATCATTAAAATCATCCAAAATTAAAACATGACCGAAAATTCATGGATAAAATGACTTGAAGCAACCTTCAATCATGAAGAGGGGACCAAAATTTTAAGAAATTTGGGGAGAACAGTTGCAGCTGCAACAATTGGCGACTATCTAGTGAACCTAGATATCTGGACAACTACTTCCTTAAGTAATAGACTATTTGATAATAAAACCACCATGTTGAATTCTTCTAGATATATGGATTTCCCAAATGGAAGATACATGAACTTTGAATCATTGAGGGTAGTCCTGTTCAGGAAAATGGAAACCAATGTTCCAAAGTCAAGATAACTCTTTCGAGGCCAGAAGTATGAGTTTCATTTTTTACCTTTGTCTTTGGGCAGCTTCCATCTTGGACACCACATGATCCTAACATCTGGTAAACTGAAATATTCATTTGTTCCTCATTCCCATGCCATTTTGCACTTTTTTGTGCTATTGGACTTTTGTCCTTTGAGTCCTCCTCATGCCTTTCTTTCTGAATTTTTATTCAGGCTCCTCTATCCATAGTGCCCTTTTGTGTGAGAGATGTATTTAATTTTCAGCTCATGGACGAAGAGGAACTTTTGGCAGTTTTATATTCATATGATTTAGTACTTTGTTTTGATATACATTGCTTTCTTAGCATTTTGGATTTCAATTCTTGGCATGGGATCATTTATATATAATATACTGTTTACCCTGCTTCCTTTCCATGGGTCTTTTACTATCACCCCCTAGGAAATTTTTAAGTGTGAGATGGATGGAGCCTCGAAATAGTATTCCAGACCTTTTAATCTTGAGTTACTTTACAGGGATGAAGCAGGATTTCAATGCATTCACAACCATTTAGGAAAACTGCTAAACTAGAAGAAACTCTATCAGATAAAACCATAATACACAGTCTTATAATCAAGGATTTTAGTTGATCCATAATTATAATGCTCTCCATGTGACCAAAGCTTGCTTCTTCTATTTAAAATCAAACAGAAAATCTTAAAGTAAAACAAAACTAAACTTCATGACTCAAAGACTCAAAAAGAAAGCCAAAACAGATTATTTATATACAAAACAAAAGAACTCAAATAAAACCTTAGGAAAAATAAGGCTTGAGAACTAAACCATTGACTGGTAAGTTCTCTTCCCAACCCTGTAGATCTTGCAACTTAAAAGTAGAAGGGACAAGCTTTGCCGCTATCTGAAAAGGGCCTACCCACAACTGCTGGAATTTAGTATGCTTTCCTTTCTCATCATGGGGGTGATCCCACTTGAGAACCAGATCTCCCACTTAAAACTCTTTTGTTCCTACCTTATGTTTGTCAAACCATCTCTTTATTACCTCATGTTGTTGCTTAAAGCGCTCTCTGGCTTTAAATCTAGCCTCTTCTGCTTTCAGGAGATTATTTATCCTTATTTGCAAAACTTCATCATCTGACCCTCTAGATTCTTGAGCTATTATGCAAGAAGGTAGCATGATATTGGGAGGAAGAATGGCTTCTTTACCGTAGACAAGGGTATATGGAGACACTCCAATCGAAGACTTGGGGGTGACTCTATCAGCCCAAAGGGCATTTGGTAGCGCTGAGTGCCAATTCCTCTAGTTTTCTATTACAGTCTTCTTTAAAATTCTAATCATATTTTTATTAGAGGATTTAGCCAGGCCATTCCCTTGTGGATAGTAATTAGCAGAATAATGCAATTTTATCCCTTTATCATACGCAAAAGCAGTTAATTTAATTGATGAAAAGTATTTAGCATTATCAAATACTAACGAAACTGGAACTCCAAACCTGGTCATGATATGATCTTGTAGGAAGCTGATGACCGCGTCTTCATTTATCTTGTGCAGCAGGATAACTTCGATCCAGTGAGTGAAATAATCAGTCGCGGTCAGAATTAGGGGTGCTGCTATTTTAGGTTGTCTTCCACTACACCTTTGGAAAATATCACACTTCCTGACATGTGCGTGTGCATATTTGAAGAGTGTAGGCCAATAGTAACCTGCCTTGAGGATTTTGTGGGCTGTAGTATCTCCTAAATAATGTCGCCTAGCAGGTCCGTCATGGAAATATGTCATTACTTTCTTCACATCTTCTTTCTCTAAGCATCTCAGGAGAACTCCATCATAGTTCTTCTTGAATAATAGTCCTTCAATAATTTGATAGGATGCTGATTTGAGACGCAACTCTCTTCCTTTCTTAGAATTCCAATGTTCTAGCAACAACCCTGTCTGCAGGTAATGCACGAGGTCTCTATACCAAGATTCGGGAGCTGTAAACAAAGGACATACTTCCATTACATGTAATTCGGCTTCATCCTCCCAGGCGTGTTTTTCATTGTTCCCATTTTCAGTCATCAGTTTGCACAACCCTTGTCCTTTAACTATAGAGGTTGGCTTGAATTCAAGGTCGTACTATTGAAGAGATGTTACCAAGTTGCCCCTTCTTTCTCTGAACTCTTTCTGTATAATAAGGGATCATACAGCTGGGTAGGGGACGATCACCTTGGTTTGGTTTTTTAAAATATAAGGCCTGAATTGCTTCACTGCTTTGAATACTACATAAGCTTGTTTATCAATGGTTTGGTAATTTAATTCAGCCCCTTTTAGACCAGTGCTCATGAAAGATATTGGGAATTCATCCCCCCCATCTTCCTTTTGCGTAAGCATAGCTGCTAGTGAATGATCGGATGCAAAGGTATACAGAATAAAGTCTTTATCGAAATCCGGGCTTCTCAGGGAGGGTGCGTGTGCAACAACAGTTTTAATTTTGCTAAAAGCGTTCTTCTCAATCTCAGTCCACTTGAATTGTGCATTTTTCTTCACCATCTGCTGCAGTGGCTTGACAATCTGAGCGAAATCAGGCACAAATCTTCGCACAAAGTTTATAGTTTCCATAAATGATTGCATCCCTTCTTTATTATGGGGCAAGGGGATTTGTTCAATGGACTTAATTCTTTCTGGATCTATAGAGATTCCTTTCTTTGAAACTATGTGACCCAGCAACTTGCCCTCCGTGACAATGAACACACACTTGTTGGGATTGAGTGAGATGCCATATTTCCGACAGCGTTCAAAAATCTTCCTTAACTGAAACACGTGCTCTTCTTTCCTTTTTGAGAATATTGTAATATCGTCAAGGTACACTAAAGCACTACGGCCAATCAATCTGCGGAAAGCTATGTCCATAGCCCTATGAAACGTCGCTCCAACATTTATAAGCCCAAATGACATCCTTCTGTAGGAAAAGGTTCCCCATTTGGTCCTGAACGTTGTCTTCAATATGTCTTCTTTGGCTACTAATACTTGATTATAGCCGAAGAAACCGTCTAATAATGAAAACAGTTCAAAACCTGAAACCATTTGTAGCAATTGCTCCATGTGTGGAACATGATATTTATCTTTTTCTGAAGCACGGTTTAAATTCCTGAAATCCACGCAGAGTCTGATTTCTCCAGATTTGTTTCTCACTGGTACCAGATTTGATACCCACTTAGAGTGTCTGACCTTAAAAATGATTCTAGCATCCAATAATTTCTTCACTTCACTCTGAATCAGCGGCTCCAATTTTGGATGCATTTTTCTTAAAGGTCGCTGATACGACTTAACGCCGACTTTGATGGGGACGACATGCTTGATGATGCTAGTGTCATATGTTTTCAAATATTTGTATGTCCAGGCGAAAAAATCTTTATATTTTTTAAACAGACTGACGAACTTGTCTCTTTCTGCTGGTGAACAACATTTGCCAAGATTTACAAATTTAGGATTCGTCTCAGTCCCCAGATTTATCAGCTCGAACTGTAGAGATGAGCTGTGGGTATTCACGTTGGTTGGTCTTCTGAACTTTTCATTTAAATTGAACATTCTTTCTAACATTCTGACTCCCTTAGGGATGAAATTATCGTACTTCAGCTCAGCCTGATGTTCTTCATCGTCTATAATTGCTCCTTTAAATACTTCGTCATTTGTTAAACATTCTATAATCTGCTGGTCATCATCGAACACTCGTAGGTTGGTAATCATATTAGGTACAGAGGGCCTGAAAAGTAATTGAACAGAGCATCGATTATTAGTGGGTACCAACCTACCGGCTGATGTGGACAACACACTAGTAGAAAATGAGAGATTAGTGACCAAAAAAATGACCAAAATCTGCATATCAATGACCACTTTTGGTTTGGCGATCACTGGTGACTAATTTATGGTCTTTTATTACGCGACCAAAATTGGTCATTTTTATTTTGGTCATTTATAAATTGTCAGTTAGTCATTAATTTGGTCATATTTGAATCAATGACCAAATATATGACCACATTTATGACCAAATTAATGACCACATGGCAAACTACAATATGACCAAATTTGGTCGCGTATTAAAAGACCGCAAATTAGCCACCAAAACTGCTTTTTGGTCATTGATATGCGAATTTTGGTCGTTTTTTTGGTCATTTATATCTCATTGTTTGGTCACATGTCTCTCAATTTTTTGTTATTTTATATATGAATTTTGGTCATTAATCTCATTTATTGGTCACTAATTTAGTCATTTTTAGTGGTTTTATGTGTGGTTATTATATTTTAGTTGTTTTAATGGTGTCCATTATTAATCAATATAAATTTTTAATATGGTATTATGTTTAAATTAAAAAGAGAATCATATATTATTTATCATCATCTAATACATATTTGAATTATGCAAATATAAAGTGCAACCATATAAGTTTTAAACAACACAAATTATATTATATGAAATGTCAAGTATTACAATAAATGAGTTTTCTCAAAAACTATCTCCATATAACTTTACATGAAAATCATCTAGTACACCAATGACTTTTCAAAATATTACATTGGCTAAACCATCCCACTTGTACTTTGTTGCTAATCCATACTTGGATCCACGATAGCTTCAAAACCATACTTAGCAGCTTGAAACCCTCAGCAACAGGCTCTTGATACTCAATGGAAAAGCATCAGCAACAAAATCTTCATACTTAATGGCCCACTTTTTGAGCTTTCTATCTGCGCACGTGCTTCTGAGATTTCTGAGCTTTATATCTGTGCACGTGCTTCTGTATCCACATTGCAACAGCCTCCCTCTTCATGTTTTTACAAAGCTTGCGAGTAAGGTTACCTACAAACAACACATGTTAAGCAATAAATTGTGTTGCTCAGTAAAATAAAAAACAAATAACTAAAAAATGTACATAGTAATTTCACAAGATTTAACATGGCAAAAAGAAACAATTCCAACAAACAGTTATATATGTGTTTATTATAACATACAAAAACACTTCTAATACCTCTGCTTCTGAGCTTGCTGAGCTTTATATTTGCGCACGTGCTTTTGTATCCACATTGCAGCAACATCTCTCTTCATTTTTTTACAAATCTTGCGAGTAAAGTTACTTGCAAACAACACATGTTAAGCAATAAATTGTGTTTCCCAGTAAAAATAAAAAATGAATAACTAAAAAATGTACATAGTAATTTCACAAGATTTAACATGGCAAAAAGAAACATTTCCAACAAAGAGTTATATATGCACTTATTATAACAAATACAAAAACACTTCTAATACCTCTGAAGGAAGTCCAACTCCATTGTATTACCTAATAGCTCTTTCATGGATATGATGGCTTCCGTAAAAGTTCAATACTTAACAACCTGTTGGGTTTTTACAAATATTCTAAAACATTACTAGTAGTTTTCATCTCCCTAAAATTTACTAGGAACCTTTATTTTAGTAAAAATGTGTCTGGTTACATACAATGGGATGCAGAATTATTTATCTCAAGAAAATGTTTTCAAAGCTGTAATCATCTCTTGGCTGCTGAATTCTTCTTTATCATCACTTACAGTAACTGTCACTATATTTGGACTTTGTGAAGGGAAAATGTCTTCTCTTCCATAGCTGGAAGGACTCCTCCCCATCTTTTCACTTCCATCAAAGATGATCCCTCTCAATATCAGTGTCTTATGCATTTCTCCAATCATCTCTTGATAGATTGTATCTCCTTTTTCCCCAGAAACACATACATATTGGCTATATCCAAGCCCCACTGAACATACAGGTACCTGCAAATCACCAAATCTAACTTTTAGTAATACAGATCTCGCTCAACAAGAATTTATTGCATGGGCTCCGTTTGAGCCAGAAGTGCTTAACATGCACTTGCCAAAGACCAAATCTATCCAATTAAATTTAGAGGCAAAGAACTATCTAGAATTTTATCACCTTAAAGCTTGAGAGCTTGAAGCATGAAGAGGCCACACACACAGTCGAGAACAATTTTGAGAGTAAAGCACATGGCATCTTAAACCTCTCATTCTCAATTTCCATCTCAGCTCATGTGCTTTGGGTGCCTGGCAAAACAGTACCCAAGTAAAATCTTTAAAATATGGCAAGAAGTGCTTAACATGCACTCGCCAAACACCAAATCAATCCAATTAAATTCAGAGGCAAAGAAATATCTAGAATTGTATCACCTTAAATCTTGAGATCTTGAAGCATGAAGAGGAAACACACACAGCTGGGAACAATTTTGAGAGTAAAGCACATGGCATCTTAAACCTCTCATTCTCAATTTCCATCTCAGTTCATGTGCTTTTGGGTGTCTGGCAAAACAGTACGTAGGTGAAATCTTAAAAAGATGATAGGACTAATCAATATTCAATGATAGTCCTGAATCCTGATTCTATTATACTAATAGAGAGTTGTCATGGCTCCCTAGTATTTGGAATAAATAAAGTTATCTCTTGTACTCCTTTCTAAAAAAATGTTAGCAATGCCATTTTAATGTCATGCAATTGGAGCTAGTAAACAGGTGCCTTAATCAACAAACAATATTTTTCTAGATTTTCAGGAGGCTGAATACCACTCCTGTAGTGACATAGAACATATACTAGTTACTAAAAATGACATCTAGAATTGAAGCTTACAGTGGATATATTATTGACTGTATTGGCTAAGCAATGGGGGTTAGATGCTTCGGCATCCTCCATTAGGAATAGAGAATTCTCTGGACCTCTCAGTTTTCTCATTCTTTTTTCTCAGCCCCTTTGCACCCAACGATAATTGATATGAGAATCATAATCTGGATCTGGTTATATGGGTGAATCTAGACTATCGCCAGCTGTATATAGAAGTTGGATCCCACTGCTGCAAATTAGAGCATCAAATGCAGACAATTTTACTCCAATAGACTGAAGCACATAAATAGTTTCTGAAACTGTCATTGCAGTTGATAAGATGAATCCAGGAGATGGGAAGTTTCCAGCAGAGCGAACTGCATTCATAATATCTTGGATAATAATAGCTAGTTTACTAACAAGGGGTTCTCCACTAGCATCATAGTAATCCATTGCAATATCAAATAGACACTTTCTTCTCCTAATAGGTAGTTTCCCCATAGAATTGAAGCTATTATTTCGATCGGTATTTGTTTTTTCTTGTATCATTTGCTTCTTACAGTTTAGATTAACTGTTCTTTTTCTTCTCTATGATCATCCTAATGTGATCAGAAATACCCTCCCGATTATCTTCATTTTGAAGAAGCTTATCAAGTTCAATAGTGTTATTAAGTGAATTTGAGCAAGAAGGTTTATATGCATATAATGAGAGTCTAAGGGATGTATCTGGGTAATCCTTGAATGAACCAATGTCTGATTCAGAATCCATATTTTCATTGAAGTCATTTTCACTTTTCTATTGTGGGTGTCTAATTCTGCATTGGGAAATCCTTGACAAATATATTTTACAATGTTGTGGCCAAGAATAGAGATGAATGTTCTTCAGACCATTTTTCCTACATTCAGCCCAGAGGTTCTTATCAGCTACTAGTCTGTACAAAGCAGCTGCAATTTCCTTGTCATTATGCGGATCTACCAACACACCATTCTTCAATGTCTGCACACGAATGAACCAATTTGTAAGAAAAAATCAAAGAGCGATTGATGATGTTAGATCCAATCAGACTTTTAGTTTTGAAGGTAGAATTTTCAATATACTTGTTTAATGTCTACATGTCCTCCATTCTGTGGCAACCAGAGGCAATCCATGTGCAGCTTCCTGCATTTAAACAAAGTGGGAGAATGACACGCTTTATTCTTTTTACACAACCAAAAATTCTTTTAGATAAAATTGTTAGGTCAGATACCTTGATATAAAAATCTTAAAATCTTAAAATTTCATCTTAAAGATCAAACTTTCTGTCAATAAGAAGAGAAATAATGGATAATTTCTTTTATAATTTGACAGGAAGTTTTATAAACCTTGGTTTTTGCAGCAATCCTATATATATTAACAACTTTTGATTGCTTTTGATGTTTGGGATATGCCACTTCTCCAAAGAGATCATCTCCAAGAGCATCTCCTCCAAAGACAGTTGCGAGGCTTTGTAGCAAGGTCTCTCTTAGCTCCCTCATTACAAGTGAGGTTGAAGGCACCTGGAAAAATATTAATAAATTAGTAACATTTTGAATCTTTTCAAATCGCATGACCACTCAACACAAGTGACCAGAATGGGCAGAAAGGTAAATTATAGTACCAAACACTCACAAGGAAAGCAAAATTATTGGATATAAGGGAATAAAGCAATTTAGGCTAAAAATCTGGAATGTACAAGTATTACTATTTATGGTCATCCCAATGAAGGACCCAAAAAGTAATTATGTCTAATCCAAACATACATGAATTCTCTCAGGTGTAATACAAAAAATGATTTAGAGAGAATTATTAATTTTTATAGCACCAACTAAACTAAGGAAACCGGCAGTATCAGAGATACAACAAATATATATTACCAGTGTATACTTCAACTTGCACAAAACTGTACTACTAGAAGGATCATTTATGGAAAAATTGCAAGTTTTTCTCCATACAACAATGAACACCAGGCCAATTAAGTGTACATGTGAGTTCTGGAAACAAAAATCACAAACATTTCAACAATTTAACCATGTTGGAAAATTTACAGAATGAAAATATATTTCCAGATGCCAAAATACAAGATTCCAAAATATATTTCCCGGAGCGTGAATCGAGAGCATTTTAAATATTCCGAGTCACCAACATGACATTTCAGAGAGGAAGAAATATCATTGTAGAATGAAAACTGCAGGACACTGGCCATTATATTTCAGTTCAATAAGGTCCTTAGGATGCTACACACTAATTGCATTAAAAACATTCTACACACATTCAATTTAATATAAATTACTTTCAAGCTTCCTCGTAGTAATCAACATGTTGATCACTATTGAAAATTTTTGGTCTACATCAATCAACCTAATATTTGATTCCACCAATTCAATGGGCTCCAAGAAATGTCCTTGAAACTCTTGCATCAAATGCAATTGGTGGGCATGACCCCCGATGTAGATACACTCACAAGCATTCTTTCATCTTGTTCTCACAGAGGAGCCCTGCAACAAGGAAAAGGTATACATGCTTATATATTTAGAAGAGGATTTGAAATAGATGTGATTGTAGAGAGTGCCCTTTTAGACATGTATGCCAAGTGTGGGGATATACACAGTGCAAGATTGGTGTTTGACAAAATGTCCCAAAATGATTTGGTGTCGTGGAATTCAATGATTGCAGGGTATGCTCATATACATGCTTGGTAATTAGGCTATACAACTTCTTGTCCAAATGTAAGAAGCAAACATGAAGCCTGACTTTTCCACTATTGTGAGTGTCCTTCCTACATGTGCACACTTTGTAGCGCTGCAAACGGGAAACGAGATCCATAATTACACAATAAGAAATGGATTTGACCTGAATGGATTCATATAAAATGCACTGATTGACATGTATTCCAAATGTGGGAGTTTAGATAATGCTCGCAGAGTATTTGAGAGCATGCCTGCCAAAGATACAGTATCATGGAACACAATGATTGCAGGATATGGAATGCATGGAAATGGTGAAATTTCTCTTACAATTTTTCATGATATGCAACACGCTTATATAAAACCAAATCATATCACCTTCATTGTTGTTCTGTGTGCATGCAACCATGCAGGTCTAGTTGGTGAAGGCTTACAGTGTTTTGAATCAATGAGTCAAGATAATGCTATCACACCCACAATAGAGCATTATGCTTGCATGGTCAATCTTCTTGGACGTGTAGGACACTTGGATGAATCTTATGAGTTTGTCAACTCGATGCCATTCAAACCTACTCCTAGCGTGTGGGGTACTTTTCTTAGTTCATGCAAAGCTCATTCCAATTTGTGTTAACATCCAAAAATGGTTAACTACCTCATCTACCTCACTACATGGCTCATTTTTCTATTTGCCTACAATATTTCCCATAAAATCCCACTAAAAAGCCTCCAAAAGGCTTAAAATGCCTCCAAAAGGCCTAAAATGCCTCCAAAAGGCCAAAAAACCCCTTTTTCCTCCAAAAATAACCAAAATTCCTTTAAAAATAGCAAAAAATCCCCAAAAGGGGAGAAAAGGAATAAAAATAATGAGAAAAAAGGAGGAAAACCCTAAAACAACAAAAACCCTAAACAAGCTGCCCTAAACCACATGGTTTCCAAAAACCATGGGCAAGCACTCCACCACTCAAAAACTATAAATACGTGGTGAATCCCCCTCATTTCATATCCACAGTCATTGCACCCTTACTCTGCCAAAACGTCTCGTGAAACCCTAGCTTACCATTAAGCTATTTTTTCTATTGAGAACCCCTTTTGGCCTATTTTCCACCATCGGAGAAGGAGAAGGAGCAGCTTGGAGCTCGGAGCCACCGACATCGGATCAGCGCAACAGACTCCACCAACCTCCTCATTGGAGGTAATCTTAATCAAAACCACCATTATTCATTTATTTACAGTTTTTGCTTATTGTTCTTTACTTTTACTGTTTTAGCTTAGTTGTTATTTCTGTCTCTTTTTATTTACACTATTGAACTGCTACTAAGGAATCCAGATTCCTTAGTAGGTGCTCATCAGCACAAGCTAGGGTGAAAACCCTAGCTACAGTTTTGGCGACTCCATTGTCCTTTTCATTTTATCTTTTTTTTTTTCGTACTGTACTTTCGGCTGTCGCTTTCGGCCGCCGGAAACCGCCCCTTTTTCTTCCGCACACGCGGCCACGACCGCGCCTGTTCGCCCAGAACTCGCGGTTTTGACTGCCGCAGCCACTTACTGAACCACGGCATCGACCGCGCCTGTTCGCCCAGAACTCACGGTTTTGACCGCCGCAGCCACTGACCGACCCACGGCATCGACCGCGCCTGTTCGCCCAGAACTCGCGGTTTTGACCGCCGCTGCCATCCAGAAGCCTGCGCCCAAGACCGCCCCTGTTCGGCCCTAACCCGTGGTTTCGACCGCCGCTGCCATCCAGCAACCTGCGCCCAAGACCGCCCCTGTTCGGCCCTAACCCGCGTTTTCTCCCGCCGCTGCCATCCAGAACCCCCGCGCCCTAAACCGCGCCTGTTTCCCTTAAGCCCGCGGTCCGCGACCTGTCTGTTGCATTTGTTGCCGCGCCGAAACCCAGCCGATTTGCCTCCCTTTTTCCTGCACTTGCACTGCCACCTGCTCCATTTGCAGCCCTACAGCCATTTCTGTTTCTTATTTACAACATTTTTTCCAGCATTATTTATTTCAAAAAAAGTTTGCACGGTAAAAGTTTCTTACAGTTTTTCATACATTATTGTTGTTATTGAGTAGCTGTTTTAGATTCATCATCTCACATGCACACAATCTGTCCCCTAAATTCAAGTGAGACCTTAAAAATTTACTTAACTCAACAAACACCATAACCTCATTTGAGGAACCCAAAAGAATATTGTAGTTAGGTAGGATCGGGGGGATAGGCTTCAAATAACACCCCTCGGTTATTTACACGTGAGACATAGTTGTTGTCCTTTAGGGAACCAAAATCCCTTAGTATTTTTTGACACGGTCACCACCAGTTTGTCAGAGGGCCTCTCCCTTAGGAGGGTTGAAGTCGTGAGATTGGTTCCGGAAGTCTGAGTGGAATACCGAAATCCATTTAGTAACTGAAGGGATACCTTTCGCAGTCCTCGGAATATCCCTGTATAGGGAATATTGCGGTTAAAGGGCCAAGCGGCAGATTCACCTTTCTGGACGTGTCATGAACGGGGTATCTTAGTTTCCTTACTTCTAGGTTTGCGTACCCGGTGTCCCTCCCGGTAGGGGGATACTTTAGCCATTTGACTTTCCTACTTATATTGTCTGACTTGGATTTCATCACCTTGCAGAGGATATACTTAGTTAAGTCATAATACCATTAGCTAGGTGTTTGCATGCTCCTTTACCTCCCTTTGTTCTAGCGAGTCCACTGATTTTTCTTTTTAGGAAACCGACTGCTTATTGGTATTCTGACCACTTTGTTGACACTCCACCTATTGTAGCACGCAGTTACAGTAGGTGTTTTGAGTTGTTTTTTGGCCTGAGTGCCTTGTTTTTTCGAGCTCTCCTTCTGCACACACGGTTGCATTAGGATTTTTGAGTTCTTTTTTCGACACCACTACCCCCACATATTGGAAAACCACTTGTCACCATTGACTCTTCGAGACATTCTCGTCGCCTCAGAGGCGATCCCCCACAGCACGGTTCACTTGACACCACACGTCATCGCCGTAGATCTCGAGCCTTGTCACTCGACTCCATTCGTCAGCGGCACAGGACCCCATCACCCGATTCCGAGAACACTCTTTACACCGCCCCCACTAGCCCCATGGCTGGCGTGAATCCCAACCCCTCCATTATAGGGACCACCAGTGGTACATCCGCCACTATACCAGTTACTACACCAATCATGGGTACACCCTCCATAGGAGGCCCGTCCACCGTTCCCCTCACCGTACCTATTCCTACGGTAGGAATACCCATACCTACTCCATTAGTAACCCCTACCACCATAGTTCCCCCACTGGGGGGCAACGTTCCTCACATCACCCCTCCACCTGGGGGCATGGGCCCCAATGTGGTCCAACCCACTACCATGTCACACCCTTCATCCAGTTTGCCGTATATGGCTAGCCTCAACCTACCTGACCTAGCCAGGCTCACCAATGACCCCATCCAGCACAACCCTGCATGGCCCCACATGCCTACCAAACTCCCCTCGGACATCCCTAAGTTTGAGGGTAAAGCAGGTGAAGACCCCCAGAATCATATCATGTCTTTCCATCTATGGTGCTCCTCCAATTCCATAGTAGATGACTCCATCCGCCTCCGTTTATTACAGCGCACTTTCACTGGCTCAGCTGCCAAATGGTATATCGAGCAGCCCCACGGCACCCACACCACCTTTACGTCCCTGGCCTCGACCTTCCTCCAGTTCTTCCAGTTTCCTGTTCGCTATGACGCAGGCGTCGAAATCCTTCTCTCATGTAGACAGAACACGGCTACCCATATCACCGACCACATCCATGAATGGCGACGACGCCGTAGCCTCTGCAAAATCAAGCTAGATGACTGGATCTTCCTAGATTGGTTCCTGAAGTCCCTCCTTCCGCTCATTGCTAAGGATGTGGCAGCTGAACGACCCCAGTCGGAGGAAGAGGCTATCCTTAAAGCCCAGCAGTTTGATCTCATTTATGCCCAGTCAGGTTATCTTTACACGATCATACTAGATGCCCCTCGAGGCGATTCCCCACACCACTATGCGCCGGGGGCATCCCACGCTGCCGATGGCATCATTGGCCGTCTCTCTTCGCAGCTTCAGCCCTTTTCCATCACCCGTCCTACTCCTGGATCTGAACTGTCGCGGGCCACATCACAGTCAGGAGCAACCACCTCGTATGCTCACATGTCCCCCCAACTTCATACCCATGGACCCTCCTGCCCACCTCAGTGCTTCGGCAATATGCCTTTCGCTTACCCCTCCCCGGCCGCACCTCAGCCATACTACCACCAGCAGGCTGCACCAGCTCTTGCGCCGCTGCAACCCCAACCGCATTACTATCCGCCACAGCCAGCCCCTGCGGCAAACCCCCAACCCGCTCCACAGCAATATCAACAACCCCCTCCAGTGGTCGCGCCAGTGCAGCCTCCACCCCCATATTATCCACCGCAGCCTGCTCCCGCACCTGCACAAACTCAGAACCCACCTACTACCCAAGGGCAGGTTTACGCCCAAGA
>LPNX011012676.1:0-34279 GCA_001517045.1 Pseudotsuga menziesii
TGGGTCAAAAATTGAAGATATGGATAATGATGAGGTCCCTTCTTTATATTTAAGTTTAAATGTTCAATATATGATTGTGCAAAGTGCTATGTTGGATTTATGTGCCTCTCAGAATTTAATGCCAAAGGGGGTAGTGGAAAGTTTGGTACTAGAAGTTACAAGGCCATATAAATATTTTTATTCCTTTGATTCGAGGAGGGTGAAATGTCTTGGGTTGATTAAGGATATGGTTGTAACTTTGAAAAAAATGCCATCCAAGACTGTGGTAATGGATGTGTTTGTAGCAGACATTCCTCCAAGATTTGGTGTAATGCTATCAAGGTTCTAAACTTCTAAATTGAAAGGAAGACTACAAATGGATATGTCTTATGCTACTATTCCTGTGGTGGGTGGAAATAGAAGGTTGTATAGTGAGAAGAGATTAGCTTTTGTAGTCAACAATAAAGAAAAGTTAGATAGTCATCAAATACATGTTGTTGATACAAATTTAGGGTCATCCATTTTCTTTAATGCTGGTTCTCTCTATGATCCTAAAATTACTGCACAATTTGAATCTAAAGAAGATGAAGAGTATGCAAAAAGACAAGATGCTTTGGAGAAAAAACAAAAAGAAGAAGGAATTTGGACCATGTATTTTGATGGGTATTTGGCCAAAATTGGCGCTGGTGCCGACGTGTATATTATTTCTCTTATTAGGGATTTTAAAGCCATGTCATACAAATTAACCTTTGAATGTACCAATAATGTGGCAGAGTATGAAGCTTTGTTATTAGGACTAAATGCTTTAAAATATTTGGGAGCAAAAAGGGTACACGTTTTGGGAGATTCAAAGCTTGTAATAAATCAAGTGAATGACAACTATCAGACCAAACATCCCAGGATGAGGGCTTATAGGAATGAGTTATGAGATATGTTTGGTAATTATTTCATAGAGCACAAGATTAGAGTTGTTCCTAGGTATGAAAACACAGTAGATGACTCTTTGGCCATCGCTGCTAGAAAATTTAAAACCCCCACTGTTGGCCAAAGAAAGTATAAAGTTGATATTGTAAATAGGCCTTCCATACCAGATAATTCCAAATACTAGCAAGTATTTGAAGATGACATGCAAATAAAAAGGTTTTTAGAATTGTCTGGTGATTTTGTAAATACTCAAATTGATAATAAAAATGAGAATTTTGAGAACTTCTAGGATGACGAAGAAAATGAAGAAGAAACTGCTGAGAACAAAAAGCTAAAAAATGAACTAAGGGAAAGGACATTATATAGTTAAAAAGTAACTTTACCCTGAGAGGTATGATTCATTTGGGGAATATTTTTGACCAAAACGATGTTGTAAAAGATCCAAAAGTAAAACATGCTGACAAAGATGTAGAAGGCAAAAACATAGGGACTGAAGAAGCTCCGAATATTGTAAAATTGTCCAAGAATCTGCGTGTCCAACATAAACAAGAATACACTAATATGATGAAAAAGTACACTAATGTGTTTTCTTGGATTTATGAGGATCTCAAGGAGTATGATAATTCTATCATACAACATACCGTTCCTATAAAACCTGGTGAAAAACCCTTCAAACAGAAATTGAGGAGAATTAATCCAATGCTATTTCCAGTTATTGAAAAAGAGATTAAAAAATTGTTCAATGCTAATATCATAGTGACTCTGAGATTTTCTAAGTGGGTTGCTAATTTGGTTCCTGTCAAAAAGAAGAATGGAGAAATCAAGCTTTGCGTAGATTTTAGAAATCTAAACAAAGTATCGCTAAAAGACAACTATCCATTACCTAAAATGGATCATATTTTGCAGAAAGTGGTGGGGTCCGAAAGAATTTCAACTATGAATGGGTTTTCAGGATACAATCAAATTAAAGTTCTACCTGAAGATCAGGAAAATACTGCCTTCACTACACCATGGGGTACATTCATGTATACCAAAATTCCCTTTGGTTTAATGAACATAGGGGCCACTTTCTAGTGTGCCATGGATATCGCTTTTGTGGAAGAAAATGATAAATTTGTGGTTGTCTACATGGATGACATTACTGTATATTCAAGATATGATAGGGAACACATGATGCATTTGGAGAAAGTTTTTATAAAGCGCAGGAAGTATGGTATATTGCTGAATCCTAGAAAATCACATTTTGCATTGGAGGAAGGGAAATTTATGGGGAGCACCATTTCAAGAGGTGGTATAAGAATAGATCTGGACAGAGTCAGTGCCATTCAGAAGGTTGAGGAACCCAGGAGTAAGAATGAGGTACAATAGTTCATTGTACATGTAAACTTTTTAAGGAGGTTCATACCCAGTTTTGTTGAAATACTAATGAATATCACTAATATGCTAAAAAATGATAATGAGATAAAGTGGACGATCAATGCAAGGAAATATTTCAGATAAATTAAATAGGCTATCACAGAGGTCCCATTTCTGGTAATTCTAGATTTTAATAAGGATTCCCTAATTTTTCCTTATGCTTCGAAACATACTATTGCTAGAGCGTTGCTACAGAAGAATGATCAGAATGCTTAGCAACCAATAGCCTTCTTTAGTAAAGTGTTAAGAGATGGAGAATTAAAATATGACATTATGGAAAAACAAGCATATGCTCTGGTAAAGTCTTTAAAATATTTTATAGTTTATGTTCTTCATTTACATATCATTGCTTATGTCCCTAGTAATGTGGTGAAGAGCATCCTTACACAGCTAGATCCGAAGGGAAAAAGAGAAAAATGGATTGTTGTGTTACTAGAGTATGATATTTAAATTAAGCCTACTAAGTTGATAAAGGGATAAGGACTTGCAAAGATGATTTCAGATTCAAATGAATCCTTACAGATGATTTTTTTATCTAACCATTCAAATTAGTTTGACATAGGGGTACAAGTATTGTCTAAAGTTTCTATGTCTCCATGGTATTATGGTATTGTCTATGTGTTGCAAAATTTACAGGCTCTTGCAGGGTTGAGTGAAACAAGGGCGAGATTAGTGAAGCCGAAGGCTGCAAAGTATTGTATTCTGAATCAATACCTCTATTGGAAGGATCCTGGTGGTGTTTCTATGTTGCGTTAATATATATATGATGATGATGATGAAAGGGTTGGAAAAAACCCAATGGATTTGGCACCTGGTATGATGGGGTTCTTTTCTACCTCATAGGGAGGATAAAATCCCTAGTGGAGCCAACTGTTCGCACTGTTTTTGAGCTAATTAGTTGGCAACAGATTAGACCAGTAGAAGGAGAGATAAGGTCTCTCAATATTCATATCATATGACCTTGGAGGATGTTAATAATTTTTTGCAGATATTTCAAAGGTTATTTCTAAGTGGGGTCCTTAAAATAATTGAAGAATTCTATCTTTTTCAGTTTTAAAAGAGTATGTGAATGAGAAAATTTGTTCCAAGTTCTATATTGACAGGAAGTGAAGAGATTAAATGAAGAGGTTTAAGAATTTCAGCATGGGCGGGAGCACGTTAACTTACAGATACAACTGTCTAGTGGATGAAGAGGGGTAAGTAAATCTATGGTCATGGACAATTTCATTGTTCAAATGTGCAGTTGGTCAATAATAGTTCATATCAATGGAGGAAATCAATTCCGCAAGTTAAAGTTGCATGAAGAAAATCACTTTTTTGCAATTGCAGAATTGGTTAAGCACCCGCAAGTTTCAATGGCAGAGATTGATGGTGGTTTAGATCAACGACGAAGATGAATTCCGCTGATCTAAGATGCTTGGGAAAAGTCACTTTTCAAATTTGTGGAATGGGTTAAAGCAGGTGCATGTTTCAACAGTGGAGATCAAGTCGGGGATGAATCTAGGGCAGAGAATGATTCTGCTGATTGAACATGCATGAAGAAAATCACTTTAAAATTTGCGAAATGTGGTAGGCCTTTCAAACTTGAACGACAGAGATTAAAGGTAGATTTTGATCAAAGTATGAGATCAATTCCGCAAGTTAGAGTTGCATGGAGAAAGGTCCGAGTTAAGATTTGAGGAATTGAATATGGCCCACACATTTCAACAGTTCAGATGAAAGTTAAGATTAGATCAACGGTTCAAAATAGTTCCACCAATCCAAAGTGCAGGGAAGGAAATTTTTGGTAGGAGTGCAAAAAGTGTAAATATGAAAGGTGATCAAGGGTGAAAATTTAAGTTAAAATGGATCTACGACCATAAATCAATTCGGGCATAGAATCTATAAGGAGGATATTGAAGGTCATATAACTAGAAATCAAGGTTTAAGACAAATCAAGATGGATGGATCAAATTGGAGAGAGTTACAGATCAAGGATGGAGATTTGTTCTGGTATTCAAAGTTGCATGAGAAATAAAGAGTGAAAGAAGTGGGAATAAGATAGTGTGGTTAACCAACAGTCAAGAATCAAGGGATGAGATTGAAGAGGACTGAATCTATGTGTGAGATTATATTTGAAAGAAAAATATGCACAGTCGATACGAAAAATAAAATAATATAAAGACAAGCACATAGATTCAAATGATTTGTTTTTTCTAAAGCATTGGAAAATGAGAATTTAGACTGTGCGGAAGGCGCCACCATGGAAAAAATTTTGAACCATCTGTCAGCTGACCAAGTAGGTTCATTTCTCTTATTGAACTAATATTTCATGGCTAAAATGGAATATTTAGAGGTTCAAAATCTTGAGTATCAGAGTGTTGAAGAATTTCTTGAGGATAAAGATTATGAAATCTCTGACACTATCTTGCTAAATGATAATATAGAAACCTCCAAAACCAAGTTGAAAATCCTCAAAGATCATGGAATTGATACTCGTGGAGTATTCAACCCATATTTCTCTTATTTTTCCATTGAACAAACCCCAAATTGTCCAGAGTTCATTGAGTGGTGTGCCAGTAATTACTCCCCTTTTGAGGGGGTAATAATGGATGCATCTAGGTCCAATATTTTGTGTCCAGTAAATTCCCTTGTCATCCGAAATACTCTGTTAATCCCTGTCGATTTTTCCCAAATGTCTAAAGAATACAAAGAAGAAAACCTAGTCCAATTTTTTCGAGAGTCTTCAGTTGAAGAAAAATATTTTTTTCTCAAATCTTGCCCAAAACCTGATAGTTAGTTTTTAAATCATCCTTATCCCATTGATTACAACCTTTTTAATGAAGAAAATCAATCTCTGATAACCTTGGCAAGTCATTTTTTGGGGTTAGATACGAATAAATACATCATAGAACCCTTGTTGAGTCTAATGTTCACCCTTAGTACTGGTCAAGTAGAGTCTAAGAAATTGAGTCAGTCTATGTAATCATCATGCCTTAAGTTTGATGAGTTTTTAGTTGAGAATATCCATTCTCAGTTAATAAACTTCCACAAGACAAGATCTTTCATATTTCAATATTTTCTGCTGAAGATGTTTTTAACATTCAATGAAGATAATTTACAACTCCCAGAGATGGTAATAACAGATGAAATGAGTAGGGATTATTGTATGTTTATGAATTTTCTCATGGCACCAGTGTATAATGTTTTCTTTCCAGAGAGATTGCCTAGAGTATTACCATAAATGAAAGAAATATTACAATTTTCACTTGAAAGAAGAATAGGGGATTGGTTCCTATCTGAACATGGTACAATGATTAGGGTATATGGATTTATTCATCAACCCTATATCCTACCAACATTTTTGACATTGAGAGTGTTCTCATTGGATCTAGTTAGAAAAAGGTTAATAGTTGAAGATGAACATTTCCGGAGCTTTAAGAAGACTTCATAAATTAAGTTTCCATGGACAATAGGTCCTTTTGGCATCAAGATCAAATAAACTCTTCCAATTATTAAAATCATGGTCAAAGAAATGGGGTTTTCAGTTGAAGTTGCAGTTAATTATGATCCCTACCATGTCATATCAAATAGTATACAAGCTAATAAAAATAAACCATTTGAACATTCTGAGGTGAAAGGACTTTCTGAAGCAATAAACTGGATGGATTACCCCAAGGATATTAAGAATGGTGGAAATATGCAGGAATATTCACTTTCATATGCAGCAGGGAACACTTCTCCTCAGCATGATGTTTCTAGTATAGTTCCAACAACTACTCATATTATTCCATTGGCTAGTTTTTCTGAAAAAATAAATAAGAGAGGATTCTCATACACCATGGATATTGAGGAACAAGACACTATAAAAACACCCAAGAAACAAAAGATTGAAAAGGTAGGACAACAACTTGTACAGGTCGCAAAAGATAAAGGAAAAAAGAATCAGATGAAGATCAAAGGCCAAACCTTTGAAATATAGGAATATACCTTTGATAAAATTCCTGAAGGAGTTACAGATAAGTACAAGTCCAAGACTAAATTGCTAGACATATATAAAGACGTGGGTGAAAAAATTTTTGATGAAAAATTGAAGGTTTATGATGAAGTGAGAAAATTGTCTAGTCAAGATGTATCCATGGTGACTGTTAGGGATAAGGCTAAAAATACATTGAATTTGACAATGACTACACGAAATAAAGTGGCTGAAATGAGGATGGATTTAAAGAATATACCTACTACTGATATGATACATTTACACAGGGAGACAAGTGATATTATTTGTACTGACTTGTTGAAAACAACATTGCAAGTGCTAAAGTTACAATCAAGTAAGAAAAGATTTGAAGATTTACTTAGAAAGGAGAAGGTGGATAACACATCCCACTAGACGTAGATTAAGAAGCTACAAGTGGAATCATTGGTGGCTGATAGTCAAGCTAATAAATGATATGCTGCATAGAAGTTGTTAAATGAGAAAGAAAATGCAATTCAATTACTAAAGAAGAAGTTGAAGATTCCATCTACTCAACTTATACAAGCTTATGAGCTGACAGATTTTGAGAAAGAAAAAGAAGCTTTGACTACTGGATTGGTTGATTGCAAAGCAAGGTTGCTGAAGTTTGAAGAAAAGGAGAAGCAATGGAAGAAAGATGCAGGACTTTGGGTTGAAAAGGAAAAGGATTTTTAAACAAAACAAGCAGAGTTAGAAAAGGAACTAAAGGAAAATAATAAGGAGAAACAAGTGCAAGTTATTTCACCTTCTGTACAACCTGGTGCAGATTCCCTTTCCCAAGCTATGTCTCACGTAAGTCTTAAATATTTAGAAATCACTGGTTTGAAGAACCAAAATAAAAATTTGGAAGATATAGTTGAAAAAATTGGCAAAATAGGTGACAAGATAGACAACCTTATGGGGAGCTAAGCATCTTATCTAGGATGAATTGATAACAAAAGAAGCCAAGCTCATACCTTATTTGGATTTTATTCTTGACAAGGAGATTTTTACACAAGCATCTAGACAGAATGCCATGATAGTAAAGCATGTCTTAAACAAAAAAACCCATAGACACAGCTCATAATGCAATCAGTTTTTTGAACAGTTTGACAAAAGAGGAAATAAGGAAAGAAAATATTAAAGATAGGATCTTAGTTATCATGTGGGTAAGAAAAGTGGTTTATAAATATCATCATTTAGAAACGGTTCAAGCAAAAATTGATGTTATGCACCATCAAATTAAGGAATTCATTGAATTATTTAATCCTTTGTTAAAAAGAGGACTTACTTTCTTTTGGGAAGAGAAAGGAGGAATGTGGTCTCAGAAGGTGTATAATGACAGATTAATCAGTTTCAAATTCGATCACAGGCGAATTGATGATATACAACGACAATCTTTGTTTGGAAAAGGAGATGATCAATATGGATCTGCCAGCTACTGATTAATGGAAGATGATTGAAAATTACGGGAAAAGTAAATACAAGTTGTGCCAATGAAGACATGAAGATCACATAGATTTTAAAACTGAAGATTGTTTTTTAGTTATTTAGTTTGTATTTAGAAACAATTATTAGTTAAGAAGTGTCGATGACACATGTAAAAGCAGTTGGAACTATCTTTAGTTGTAATACTCCAAAAATTCGTAAAAATTTAAAATTTTTCCTATTACATTAAGTGTTTGCAATCGTCACTACTGAGGAACATTTAACTGTTAACAGTTAACATAATCAAGCTTAAACTAGAACTGATTTTTTTGTTAATTTCTAGATCTGCATACTTAATTATTTGCTTTCATAAATCGTTGTTAAAGATTTGATTTAGCAGGTTATGATTTGGAACAACATGAATTGAGACATCTATTTAATTAATAAGTGCTAAAGTTATTTTTACTGTTTGTGAAAATATGAAGGAACTTCAGTTGAGTCCGAGGCTTACTTAGCTTTTTAGCTAATGAAGTGAAGTGATGCTTCTTTTACAGGTCTTATACAAGTAAGACATTTTGTAACCAGTTTCCAGATTGGGATTATTATCTCAACTAGCATAAAATATAATGCTATTTTTTTATTTTATTTTACAGCTTTGATCAAAATAAATGAGGTATCGTTGATCTGTATATTTATGTTTTACTTAATTTTTTGGTAAACATAAGTGTTTGGAAAACTGAACATAATCCAGTTTTTCTTCCACTTTGCTTCAACTATGACTTGTTCATCTAACTTTTATTTATCTATTATCAGTTTAGGTCCTGTATGTAATTCTAGTGAAATGTAATTTGCATAGCAAGTCCTTTAATACCTTATTACTTGATACCATGGTAATTCATAGATGATTGTCTCAACAATATTCAAATTTTATGTAAACCTAGAAAGAACTAAATCTAGATATAGTCATAAGATATAATATTTGATATTCATACATAGAACTAAATATGTCATGCATAACATACTTCTAACTGCTTAAGTATTTACCAGGTAGAATTATAATATTATGAACATTATATCGATAATTAATAGTGTTACTGTTTTGTGTAAGGAATGAAAGATCATTTCCTATAAAATCTATTCAACCTAGCCTTGGCATAATCTTTATCTCACAAGGAGATATGAAAATAATTATTACCCTATATCCAAACTAAGTATTAACACTTATACTAGGAATCAAGCTGAGAATATTTCTATCCATGCGAACTTACACACATAAGTGTTTTTCACCAATATATTATTATAGGTTTTCTACAGGTCTTATGGTTTATCACAACGTGTTATTTCTGATGTAATCAAGGTTAAAGAATTTCTTTGTATAAGCTATTACCCATTTACATGGTTTATATAACATAATTGCAAACCCTAGTCTTAGTGAAGATTACCTCCAATATCATTTCCCTTTAAAATTATAACATGCATCTTATAATATGAAATATTATTCTATTGCTAAAAGGGTTTTTAACCAAGTTTTTTTTAATGTAAAACCAAATTGTGTGCAGGCTGCTCTTTTGGGTCTCGAACTATAATGAAAAACCCATAACTTGCAAATATATCTAATGCCACGTGGTAGTTGATCACTGGTTAGGGTTTTGACTTTTGGAGTTTCAATATAAAAATCTCCCTAAACCCTAAATTTTTGCATTTACCTATCTTTTTTTCACTGCTGTGGAGTGGGAGAGCTGCAGGCTCATGGTCGCATAAGCCTCGAAACCACTCCTTATTTCTGCCTGTACATTTCTACTCCGTGTGAGGTAGTTGTTGCCAAATCTTTCACCCTGTAAGCGAGGCCTTGTTGCCATTCCTTATCTCTGTGTGTATGGTCCTCATCGCCATTACATGGCCTCTACGTGGGATTTTCTTTGTAAATTGTGCAATGGTGGACTCTATTTTGAGTTAAATAGTGTGCCTTCATTTTTGTGTTCACCGTGGTTTTGGCTTTGGGCTTGCACATTTCTCGTTGGGGTTTTCTTGACCGTATATCTCCTTGTAGCTTGGCGTACCCTTACTCGTGGCTAGGGTCTGTTCATGTCACTATTACGAGGCTGAGAATCAACTCTTCAGGTAATAAATTTGGTTTTAAAAACAATTATATCTCTTCTTCACTATTCATAGATTTATTACCTTGGTTACTTGTATGAGTTTTAACATTTAGTGGTTTCACTTGTGCAGGTTCTTGAATTGGATGTTGTGTGCTGGAAAACACCATAAAAACTCCATGCAAGGATTCCACACTTCGTGTCCATCCTGGTAAGCCTCGGTCTTGCCTGAGGTTTCTCCTGCAATGGTTGTATGGTGTTTAAGGATGATATTTTCCATTGGTTATGGATTACTACTCGGTCGTGGCTACAATGTAGTCTTGTGTGTTTTGGAAGGCCGTTTGGCCGTGACTTAATAAAATGTTTATAAGGCCTTTGTGGCTGTAGCTTGACTTACAGAGCTTGTATTTTGGACAGGCTTTTTAAGCCGTAACTTATGTTTGGAATCAGGCCATTAGGCCGTAACCTAATTTGGAACTGTAATGGTTAATTTATAATTTAAGTTAGGTTTTTCTTCAAATTATCGACTTCCAGAATGTTAGTTGTAAGATTGTAAGACTCGTTCAAGGAGTGGTTACATTGTTAAAAGATAAAAACAGTTCGTTTTGACAAAAGCTCTGTGTTATTTTAATATAAATTGCAGTCTTTTGAAAATTCCAATTTTTGGATTTCTTCGGTGATTAAGTTGATATAAGAAAATGTATTTTCCTTTAATATTATTATAGGGTTTTATTACGGTGAAACTCCATAATCTTCTTTGATTTTGTTTTAAAAAGGAACAAATGTTCTGACAGTTGATTTCTAAAATCAAGTTTGAGTTTTTTTATTAGTAAAAATAATTATTTCAGGAAATAAATAAAGAAAGGGTTGATTAACACAACCCGAGTCTTTACTGTTTTCTTGGGTTGGAAATGTTTTAAAAGGTCTTTACTTAAATTGTCTTAGTTTATATTTACCAAACAATTTTAATACTGTTTCTGTGGAAAGTGTATTTAATTGTGTATATTCATATATTAGATAATTGTGTTTATATAAATGAAGAATGTATGCTTTAAGTAATTTTGGGTAAAACTGTATAATCCCTCTGCTGGTAAAAGAGGAGGAAATAAAAGTAATATTTGACAGTTTCTTCAAAATAGGGTTTTTATAAAATCTTAATTACTTCAAAATATTTACATAGTTTAATATTTAATTGTAATGTGTTTCAAGTTTCATTCTTACTTAGATTAATGATGAAATTATCTAAGAAATTTCTAGCCTCATTTTACTGTTTTCTTTAAGTTAATCCTGCTTATTTATTTTATGTTTTTTAAATGTCTTTTAGTTACTATGTATATTTATAATAATAGGCTTTTTTAAATGTCTTTTAGTTACTATGTATATTTATAATAATAGGCTTATAGTAAATAATTTATTTACTATGTAAACAAGAGCACAGACTGTGTATACTTTTTAATATTTTTTCTTGGGGATTGTTTTGTTTTTTTAATTATAATAATATACTCTGTCTAAGGAAAATTCCTGAAATAGAAAGGAAAACTTACTTTTAATTAACCCTATTAAATCTGTAGAAGGTAAATAAAGACATTCATACATACTTCATTTGATTATCTATCAAAATTTAATCTAACCTAATGTACTAGAGTACTACCTTTAAGAAGGTGTGGAAAAATACAGTTAGGTATTTTGTTTATCTATCAATAAAATTGGAAATTCTTGTAATCATTTATCCTAATCTATATCTAATCTAGAATTTGACTATCTTTTCACAGTAAAATATTGCATTCAATAATTCTAATAACAGAAGAACATAAGCATAACACATTATTCCTTAAGTTCAATCCTTCTTGATCCTAAATATGTAATTAGAAATTAGAAAGAACATGTAGAACCTGGAAATGTAGAAGAGGAGACAACAGCTTAAGGAACTTGTTCCTCCCAACCAAATCCTGAAGATAACTAATCTGCAAATCTTAGGACCCTCGAGCTTGTCTTCTGGTCCACCTGGTAGAAGTACTGGGTGAGAGATCTAGTTTAGTAATCCTCTGCAACTCTACTGAGTATTCAACAATAAATATGTTCTCCTTGCAGCAGTATGAACTTAGCTTAAAATAGATGCACTAGTTCAGAACTTCAACATTTTTCACTCAAAACAAACTTTTGCTAGTCCCCTCCATCGAATTTTCTTGTGCACTAAATTCACTCAAAATTTTCACAAGTGAAGAATGAGCAGCCTCAGCTGAATTCAATGGGAATTTTTATTAGCATGCCTAGTTCTTTTGGGTCAGTTTTCACTTAATGAGCCACCGGCACTTGTTCCACTTTCTTGGGGAACATGACCACAAAAATAGGGAAGTTGCCTCCTGCAACAGCTAGAAGTAGTTTGAGGATGCTGCCAAGTGTCAATCTACTCTCAACCCATCCTATTTCACCAAGTGACCAGTAAAACACTCATTTAACAACCTCCTTAAGATGTTGTCTCATCTTTAATTTATTAATTAATAAATTATTCAGCAATTACATTCAATTATCCTTGACCCCGCTTGGTCATTAATTACAAACTTTATAATAAAAATATAACATAATGTTTCTTAAAACATAAAATGTTTTTGCAATTTGGGGCATGTGCCATACACACCCCCTTAAATATAACATCGTCCTCAATTTTATTTATTCTTCGTCCTTAGAATTTCCGTGGAACAGAATTGGATATGCAGCCCACATATGACTCTCCAATTCCCAGGGGGCTTCTTCTGGGCTAAGGTGCTTCCATTGCACCTTCACCTGACCAATGGTACGATTTCAAAGCAAGATCTCCCTCCTTTCAAGGATACAATCCGATTCCACTAGAAAATATCCTTCGGGTTCCACCTGCACATCATTCTAGTTTATAACATGAGTAGCATCATGTACATATTTTTTTAACATAGATATATGAAAAACATTATGAACCTTCAAATTTGGCGGTAAATCCAATTGATATGCCACCTGTCCCATTCTGGACAGTATCTCAAAAGGTACGCAATATTGAGGTGCCAACTTAGTACAATTTCCTAATATCGGAGAATTCTTTTTAGGCCTTACCTTTATAAAGACATTTTCACCCACCTGGAACTCTTTTGAGTTCATTTAAGATTTGCTTGATTTTTCTGTCTGTTTTGTGCAAATTTTAAGTTACCTTGCTCCTTTTTTACAATTAACCCCATCTCTTTTAGTAATTCAGGTCCTAATACTAACCTGTCAACTAAGTTACTCCATGAGATGGGGGTATTGCACTTTCTGCCATACAAAATTTCAAAAGGACTGTATCTTGTTGAAGCTTGGTAGTGATTGTTATAAGCAAACTCTACCAGGTGTAAGTAATCTTCCCATTTACTTGGTTGTTCCTTAACATACATTCTGAGCATATCTTCCAACACTTGATTCACTCTTTCAGTCTGTCCATCCATCTGGGGATCAAAAGAGGTACTGAAATTTAAAGTAGTATCCAGGCCTTTAAACAAAGAATTCCGGAAATTTCCCATAAACTTAGGGTCTCTGTCTGAAATTATAACTTTTGGTATCCCATGTAAACGAAATATTTGTTTCATGAATATATCAGCAATATTAGCAGCCTTGTAAGTGTTTTTTACAAGTATAAAATGAGCTGCTTTACTAAGTTTATCAACGACTACCATTATCAAGTCATTTAGATTTTGATTTGTAGGTAGACTTGTAATAAAATCAAGACTGATTATTTCCCACTTCCAGCTAGGGATAGGTAATTTTTGTAGTAAACCGCCTGGATGTTGGTGTTCAGTCTTAACTTGTTGTCATTCAAAACACTTGGCAATGTATTCTTCCAGTTCACTTTTCATGTTTGACAAAAAATAATCCTTCCGTAACATGGTTAAAGTCTTTTGATAACTAGGATGTCCTGAGTAAGGAGTCTTATGAATTTCATTTAGAATCAGTAACTTAATCTTAGGTACATTAGGTATATACAACCTGTATTTATATAGTAATAATAATTTTTCGTTTAGACTATACCCTGTACTTAAACTTTCAGTTAAATTTTATGTTACTTTTGCTTGTAATTTATGATAATTTTCATCCAATCTCACTCCTTCCTCTATCTGCTCTTCTAAATCTATTTTTTAAGTGTTGATTGCTGCTACAAAATTTAGTTTTGCACTTCTTCTTAAAGCATCAACAACCTTATTTTATTTTCCCTTAATATGCTGGATTTCAAAATCGTACTCGCTAAGGAAAGCTAGCCACCTAGCTTGGCTTGCGTTTAAGTTGGGTTTATCCAACAAACATTTTAATCCTTTATTATCTGTCATTAATATAAATTGTATTTCGATTAAGTGATGGCGCCACATCTTCAAATCATGTATGACGTAATCCAACTCTAAATCGTAGGTTGCATAGTTTTTCTCATGAATCTTAAGCTTCCTAAACTCATATGCAATTACGTGTCCTTCTTGAGTTAAAAACCTACCTAGACCGTCGTTGCATGCATCAGTGCATACTATAAAGTCTTTATTAGGATCCACAATTCTTAAGATTGGTGCAGTAGTTAATAATGTTTTAACTTTTTAAAAATTTCTTCACACTTTTGATTCCACTTGAATTTCTTCCCTTTCTTCTGTAAAGAAGTTACGGGATTTGCAATTCTTGAGAACCCTTCAATGAATCTTTGATAGTAGTCATTAATCCCCAAATGACCATACGTCAGTCACGTCCTTTGGGACCAGGGATCAAATTTGAAGGGTTTGTCTTAATTTCAGTTAGAAGGATATATATTCATGTTTCCCTTCTATGAAGAAGGTCTTTAAAAAAAATTACACTTCAATTGACAATAATAAATTAATTGCACACTTCATTAAAAAAAATTGCTAATTAAAATATTAAGTTTTTAATCAATTTATTTAACTAATAAAATTGATAAATCCACACTAATTATCCCAAAAAATATAAATTTACCAAGCCCTGGGCATGAGGCATTTAAAAACTATGAAAAATATGATACACCCATGAAGTCAAGCTATGAATGAGGGAGGAAGCCATGAGCTCATTGGCTTTCTTACCAGAGCTGGGAAGAAAGCCATCATACATATAAGCATCCGCTAAGAAAAAAATCCAGGACATGATTATCACTATATAATTCATTGTCACTTGTTTAGTACTATTGTTTCTTCTATTAGAAAAGGCAACACAAAAAGGCACCAATTAATAATTTTGGGATCGTTTTAGTTGCTTACGAGGACGAATTATTGCCATAGATGAGAAGGTCTTCAACCTAGATTCTTTGCTGAGGATTATAAGAATGTTTCATTCCTTACAATGTCTCAAAATGAGCATAATCTCTTATCCATAGAACATATTTATTTATGGAATAGAAATTCACAAATTCAACGCTGAAATATTCAACACTCAGTTTAATACAATGAAAAAAAATTAAAAAAAAATTAAAAAAGTAATGAGATAAGCATTTACCTTAACTTAGCAGATAATCCCCAATGTCATCAAAATGATTAAATATTCAACACTCAGTTTAATACAATGGAAAAAAAATAAAAAATAAAAATAATGAGATAAGCATTTACCTTAAATTAGCAGATAATCTCCAATGTCATCAAAATGATTAACACTAACGCACCACCATTGGATTCTATTTTGAATTCATTTCCTTTTTGTGTGTCATCTGCAGTTTCCAGTTACAGTTCTACTTGATAGATTTAAGGAGATAACAACCTGCTCTTGTCTGCATTCTCCCTTGGCAAAGAGAAAACCTATTCCAGAAAACACATAAAAGAAACTCTTTCAAAACTGGCACAACTCAATGCATTCTCTCTTGGCAAAGAGAAAACTAATTCCAAAAAACACAAAAAAAACCCTTTAAAAAATGCAATATGGAAAGGTCCAGAAAACACATAAAAGAAACTCTTTCAAAACTGGCACAACTCAATGCATTCTCTCTTGGCAAAGAGAAAACTAATTCCAGAAAACAAAAAAAAACCCTTGAAAGAATGCAATATGAAAAGGGTGAGAACAAAGTGAAATGTCTAGTAAAACAAGCTATGGACATTGTTAAAAATGAAATCAAATTTCTCAAATAAAGAATAATTGGATTTGGATCTACTGTCGGGTATATCGGTTAAACCGGTTCTTAAGCTATTGGATATGGATATCACTCATTTTAACCCGCCCGGTAAGTACCTACCTTTGCATAGCTGGGGTAAGGAGAGGTATTGTATAATAATTTTGAGTAGAGACAGTCGACACAATATGATACCTAGTGAATAGGTCACCGTGGATGGCTTTGGTTGACAAGAATCCATACGAGGCACGTGCTAGAAAAATGCCTTATCTAGTCGTTGTTTGAGAGGTTCCAAATCCAAAACCAGACAAGAATCCATACGAGGCATGTGCTAGCAAAAGGCCCTATCCAGTATTTGTTTGAGAGGTTCCAGATCGAGATTTAGCAGCAGCTGTCTATCTAAAGATTTGGTCTTCCATGCTCTCATCCAAGATTTTCTATAATATGTCTATAGCTGATAAAGCGGATTCACATGAATTATCTATCCATGCCTTGTCTAGTATCACCCATATCTAACACACACCTGGGAGTTTAATATATTTATTTAATTAACTTATGGACCAAATTGATTAAATGATGCGAGAGCCCATCTCATCAAACAAAGCCCATTCTTAAATGCCAACTACTCGCAGCCAGCCGAATTAACGTTTGACGAGCATTTTGTCAGATCACACTTCTAATGAAATTTTAATTGGAATCTGTAATTTTTGTTTTAAATCTCAAAATTAAAAATTAACATTTTTTTTATTGCACTTCTGTGACTGGCTGGAACCCCTTTGACGGGTTCAATTTTGAACCCTGTTTGGGACTGGCCATTCTTCAATTGATTTTATCTTTTTTGGATCAATTGAGATCCCTTATTTAGTTACTTCATGGCCCAAGTACTGTATTTTATCCTTAAAGAAATCACACTTACTAAATTTAGCATAAAGCTGATGTTCTCGCAATTCTTGTAAACAATTTTTAAGTGTTCCTCATGTTCTTCTTTAGAATTAGAATAAATTAGAATGTCATCAATGAATACCACCATGAATTTATCAAGGTATTTATGCAATACATTATTCATTAAGCACATGAAGACAACCGGGGAATTAGTAAGCCCAAATGGCATAACAACAAACTCATAGTGGCCATATCTGGTCCTAAAAGTTGTTTTAAAAATGTCTTCATCTTTGATTCGGACCTGGAGATAACCAGATCGTAAATCAATATTTGAAAATACAGTTTCTCCACGTAGCTGATCAAACAGATCATCTATGTGAGGCAATGGGTATCTATTTTTAATGGTCATTTTATTAAGTTGACGGTAATCAATGCATAAGCATAGAGTACCGTCCTTCTTTTTAACGAAAATAATAGGTGCTCCCCAAGGAGACACATTGGGTCTTATATACTTCTTATCAATAAGTTCTTTTAACTGTGATTTTAATTCATTTAATTCCAATATATTCATCCGATAAGGGGATTTTGAGCTGGGCACTGCACCAGGTACCAACTCAATAATGAAGTCTAACTCCCTATTCGAAGGCAGTCCCATAATTTCTTCCGGAAATACATTCGAATACCCCCTCAGGATTGGAATATCTTCCAGTTTTAGTTTATCTTCATTATTGGTATGTTCTTCTTTAATAACAGTTACAGCAAAGGATTTATAACCCTTCCAAACAACTCTCTTTAATTGCAAAGCAGATATTTGTCTGATAATTGTTTTCCTATGGATTCTTGTTACGGTTACTGTCTCTCCTTCATGATTTACGCAAGTAAAAGTTTTATTGAATTTTTTTAGAAATAATCTATGTTGTTCTAACCAGTCCATACCAATTAACATGTCATAAGAGCCTAAAGGAAGAACATTAAGCTTCACAGAGGTTTCAAACTGATCCATATTTACAGTACAATATTTTACAAAAATAATCACTTTTCTTTTTGCTCCAGTAGCTAGCTGAACTAACCATGAATTTGCAAACTTTTCTACTGATAACTTGTATTTTTCTACTAAATCAGGAGAAATATAACTCAGGCTAGCCCCTGGTTCAATTAAGATAAAAATGGGTGTTTGATTTAGCTTACCTTCTACTTCCACCATGGAAGTTTGATAATCTGCATGTCTGTTTTCCAGTGCCGCGTTGATCCTGGGCATTGTCCTTGCTAAATCACCAACAATCATCTCCTCCTGCATCGTATGTATGTTGCAGACAGTCTTCTTTTGGTTAGGGAAAACTGATGCATAATGAGGCCCATAACACTCCCAACATTTTACTGGTTCTTTACATTCATTATTCTTAGTGTAATTGTTGTGATTATTAGTAGGTTGTTTATTTCTAGGGTCATTAGGGTTTAACTATGAATTACCTTTATTTCCTTGAAAATTCTTATTAGGAAAATTACGTGTGTTATTATTCCTAAAATTGCGATTAGGTACGAAACCCTTCTTCTTCTGTTCGAAATTATTAAAGAGTCTTAGCCTTCCAGTTTGACATGCTTTCCTTTTTGCTGTTATGCTCATAGCAAAAATTTTCCTTTCGCATAGCCTCCTCTAAGGTTTTTGTTTTATCGTATTCAATTCTATCTTTTATGTGAAAAGGTAAACAACTCAAAAACCACTGTACCTTAGGCTTCTCATCCACAATATAAGGCATGTAACGTAGCAGACTTAAAAATTTACTGTTTAATTCTTTCATGTTCATTGTTCCTATCTTCAGTTCATAAAATTCCTTAGCTCGCTCTTCATAGTACTGTTCTGACAAGAACTTTTTTTTAAAGTATTTCTTAAAGGTACTCCAGTTAATGTTCTTTTCCCTAATACCTTTTACTCGTTTTAGATCCTGCCACCAAATATCTGCCTTCCCAGTTAAGTTGTAAATGGCCATTCTTGATTTTAGTTGATTAGAGTAATTGTAGATTTGAGAATACTTCTTCATCCCAGACAACCATGATTCAACTTCTTCTCCTTTCTCAGTTTCACCATTGAAAGTTGGTGGTTTTATCTTCTTAAATTCTCTTGAAATTTCTTCATAAGGCTTAAATTTTCTTTTTCTTGGATGATAATTATCTTCACTACTATCACTACTGTACTAACGATTCTTCCTATGTGAGTCGCCATAAATTTCAGAGGACGAACTACTTTCGATTTTAGACTGTTTACTTTTGTGTTCATAAGACATATCTTCAGATCCCAACTGTTTATCTTTTTCTTCATTCTGAAATTTTTTTATCAGTATCTCGTTCAACTCCTCTTGAGCTCTCATAATTCTTTCATTTTCCTTTTTAAATGTTTCCATCTCAGTTCTTAATTCTTTAATAGTTTGTAATATTTTTAAAGAATTGTTAGTTATTTCGTCTTGAACTGGTTCTCTTCTAGAATTACTCTATTCATTAAATAGGGACTCTTCATTTGCATATTCCTCAAGTATTTCCATACTTGCAGCTGAGCTCAGAATTTTTTTTCTGGAAATAACATTTCAAAAAGAAAAATAATAATCAGTATGCATGCATTTAATTTACTGTTTATCTATGCATGTTGAGCCGCATTCAAGCCTAGTGTCTGAACGTGTGCTCTTATATCACATGTAATACTCCAAAAATTCATAAAAATTTAAAATTTTTCCTATTACATTAAGTGTTTGCAATCGTCACTACTGAGGAACATTTAGCTGTTAACGGTTAACATAATCAGGCTTAAACTATAATGGATTCTTTTGTTAATTTCTAGATTTGCATACTTAATTATTTGCTTTCATAAATCATTGTTAAAGATTTGATTTTGCAGGTTATGATTTGGAACAACATGAATTGAGACATCTTTTTAATTACTAAGTGATAAAGTTATTTTTACTGTTTGTGAAAATATGAAGGAACTTCAATTGGGTCTGAGGCTTACTTAGCTTTTTAGCTAATGCAGTGAAGTGATGCTTCTTTTACAGGTCTTATACAGGTAAGACGTTTTGTAACTAGTTTCCAGATCGAGATTATTATCTCAACTAGCATAAAATATAATGCTAGTAAATTTTTTTATTTTACAGCTTTGATCAAAATAAATGAGGTATCGTTGATCTGTATATTTATGTTTTATTTTATTTTCTAGTAAACATAAGTGTTTGGAAAACTAAACATAATCCAGTTGTTCTTCCACTTCGCTTCAACTATGACTTGTTCATTTAACTTTTATCTATCTATTATTAGTTTAGGTCCTGTATGTAATTCAAATGAAAGATAATTTGTATAGTAGGTCCTTTAATACCTTATTACTTGATACCATGGTAATTCATAGATGATTGTCTCAACAATATTCAAATGTTATTTAAACCTAGAAAGAACTAAATCTAGGTATAGTCATAAGATATAATATTTGATATTCATACATAGAACTAAAGATGTCATGCAGAACAGACTTCTAACTGCTTAAGTATTACTAGGTAGAATTATAATATTATGAACATTATATCAATAATTAATAGTGTTACTGTTTTGTGTAAGAAATGAAAGATCATTTCCTATAAAATCTATTCAACCTAGCCTTGGCATAATCTTTATCTCACAAGGAGATATGAAAATCATTATTACCCTATATCCAAACTAAGAATTAACACTTATAGTAGGAATCGAGCTGAGAATCTTTCTATACATGCGAACTTACACACATGAGTGTTTTTCACCAATATATTATTATAGGTTTTCTACAAGGTATTATAGTATATCACAAGGTGTTATTTCTGATGTAATCAAGGTTAAAGAATTTCTTTATATAAGATATTACCCATTTACATGGTTTATATAACATAATTGCAAACCCTAGTCTTAGCGAAGATTACCTCCAATATCATTTTCCTTTAAAATTATAACATGCATCTTATAATAGGAAATATTATTCTATTGCTAAAAGGGTTTTTAACCAATTTTTTTTATGTAAAACTAAATTGTGTGCAGGCTACTCTTTTGGGTCTCAAACTATAATGCAAAATCCATAACTTGCAAATATATCTAACGCCACGTGGTAGGTGATCATTGGTTAGGGTTTTGAATTTTGGAGTTTCATTATAAAAATCTCCCTAAACCCTAAATTTTTGCATTTACCTATCTTTTTGCCACTGTTGTGGAGTGGGAGAGCCGCAAGATCATGGGCGCATAAGCCTCGAAACCACTCCTTATTTCTGCCTGTACATTTCTACTATGTGTGAGGTTGTTGTTGCCAAAGATTTCACCCTGTAAGTGAGGCCTTGTTTCCATTCCTTATCTTTGTGTGTATGGTCCTCGTCGCCATTACTTGGCCTCTGTGTGGGATTTCCTTCGACACTTGTGCAATGGTGGACTCTATCTGAGTTAAATAGTGTGCCTTCAGTTTTTGTGTTCACTGTGGTTTTGGATTTGGGATGGCACATTTCTTGTTGGGGTTTTCTTGACCGTAGCATTCCTTGTAGCTCGACATACCCTTTCTCCTGGCTAGGGTCTGTTCATGCACCATTACGAGGCTGAGAATCAACTCTTCAGGTAAGAAATTTGGTTTTAAACACAATTATATATCTTCTTCACTGTTCACAGATTTATTACATTGGTTACTTGTATGAGTTTTAACATTTAGTGGTTTCACTTGTGCAGGTTCTTGAATTGGATGCTGTGTGCTAGAAAACACCATAAAAACTCCACACAAGGATTCCATGCTTCTTGTCCATCCTGGTAAGCCTCGGTCTTGCTTGAGGTTTCTCCTGCAATGGTTGTATGGGGTTTAAGGTTGATACTATTTTATTGGTGTTGGATTACTGCTCGGCCATGGCTACAATGTAGTCTTGTGTGTTTTGGAAGGCCGTTTGGCCATGACTTAATAAAATGTTCATAAGGCCTTCGCGGCCGTAGCTTGATTTACAAATCTTGTATTTTGGACAGGATTTTTAAGTCATAACTTCTGTTTGGAATCGGGCCATTAGGGCGTAACCTAATTTGGAACTGTAATGGTTTATTTATAATTTAAGTTAGATTTTTCTTCAAATTATCAACGTGCAGAATGTTAGTTGTAAGACTCGTTCAAGGAGTGGTTACATTGTTAAATGACAAAAACAGTTCGTTTTGACAAAATATCTGTGTTATTTTAATATAAATTGCAGTCTTTTCAAAATTCCAATTTTTGGATCTCTTCGATGATTAAGTTGATATAAGAAAATGTAATTTTCTTTAATATTATTATAGGGTTTTATTACGGTGAAATTCCATAATTTTCTTCGATTTTGTTTTTAAAAGGAACAAATGTTCCGACAGTTGATTTCTAAAACCAAGTTTGAGTTTTTTTGTTAATAAAAATAATTATTTCTGGAAATAAATAAATAAAGGGTTGATTAACACAACCTGAGTCTTTACTGTTTTCTTGGGTTGGTAATGTTTTAAAAGGTCTTTACTTAAATTGTCTTAGTTTATATTTTACCAAACAGTTTAAATATTGTTTCTGTGGAAAGTGTATTTAATTTTGTATATTCATATATTAGATAATTGTGTTTATATAAATGAAGAATTTATGCTTTAAGTAATTTTGGATGAAACTGTATAATCCCTTTGCTGGTAAAAGAGGAGGAAATAAAAGTCATATTTGACAGTTTCTTCAAAATAGGGTTTTTTAAAAATCTTTATTACTTTTAAATCTTTACAGAGTTTAATATTTAATTGTAATGTGTTTCAAGTTTCATTCTTACTTAGATTAATGATGAAATTATCTAAGAAATTTCTAGGCTCATTTTACTGTTTTCTTTAAGTTAATCCTACTTATTTATTTTCTGTTTTTATAATTTCTTTTAGTTACTATGTATATTTATAATAATAGGTTTATAGTAAATAATTTATTTATTGTGTAAATAAGAGCACAGAATGTGTATACTTTTTAAGATTTTTCTTGGGGACTGTTTTGTTTATTTTATAATAATATTCTCTGTCTAAGGAAAATTCCTTAAATAGAAAGGAAAACTTACTTTTAATTAACCCTATGAAATCTGTAGAAGGTAAATAAACACATTCATACATACTTCATTTGATTATCTATCAGAATTTAATCTAATAATAATAATAGGATTATAGTAAATAATTTATTTACTGTGTAAATAAGAGCACAGAATGTGTATACTTTTTAAGATTTTTCTTGGGGATTGTTTTGTTTATTTTATAATAATATTCTCTGTCTAAGGAAAATTCCTTAAATAGAAAGGAAAACTTACTTTTAATTAACCCTATGAAATATGTAGAAGGTAAATAAACACATTCATACATACTTCATTTGATTATCTATCAAAATTTAATCTAACCTACTGTACTAGAGTATTACCTTTAAGAAGGCGTGGAAAAATACAGTGTTAGGATATTTAGACACTTACGAATTAGTTAAGATCAACTTGTGTAATATATCCATTAGGTAAAGTGTGTTTCTTTAGTATGCATTAGTATGCATTTGTAAATATTTTAATCCGATGGTCATGATATGCTCTAGACATAAAGTGATCTGACGGTTCAACTTCTCTTAGATCATACATACTGTTTTAATCTCACAGATCACATAGGGTTACCAATAATACACATTAATAACATATATACATAACAGAGACAAGAGACAACAACAAGTAAGCAGGAATAATAGATTATATTATAGTGAAAGTGTCCATACAATACAGAGAACTGAACCAAGTTCTCTTCTGGCTCAACAGTCTAATATATATGAATTACAAACATTTACAGATAACTACCTGTCGGTTCGGTGAACCGACATGACCTTATGTGGCCGACGTAACCTCTAATTAGTCGGCTGATCGACTTAGTCGATTGATTGACTAAGTTGGCTATCGTTCAAGTCAGCTTACCGACTTGCTCCTCCAACATCTCCCCCACAAACAAAACGTTTCTTCGTCCCGAAGAAACATGGAGGTACAAAAAAAATTCTTTGCCAGTCCTTAGGTGGTTATTTCTGTGCTTGGTCTTCATGGGCTCTGAAGTCTGATTGTTGGTCTTTTCTACACACATAATTTGACAATTGCTTCAGCTGTCACTGCCAGCTGATGTTGAAATGCTGTCCAACGTTGCAGTATTTTTTGGATGTCGATTGTTAATGTAGTCATACTTGATAATATCGACATATTTTCTTCAATGGAGAGTTTTGCTATTTTCTCCTTGTCGGGACCCATAAACTAGTCCTTTTCCTTTGCTGTCTCAAAAAGTCATCTCATCTGCGGGCATATGATGTCTAATTTTTCTAGATTTGGAATTGCTTGTTGCGCGTCCTTTTCCTAATGCTTCTCTTTTGGTTGTTGAATAGTTTCTTTCAGCTTTGTTTAGTTTCCTGCTATTGTAAACTATAGGATAGTCCATTCCATCATCTCCTGGATGAGTTAGGATTGCTCCTATTGCTCGGGCCTGATGCATCGATGTGAACATGGAATTTGACCTACCAGTTTGGAAACCTTAGGATGGGTGCTTTGACTAGCTTTCTTTTTAGTTTTTTGAATGATATGTTGAACTCCTTTGTCCAGTTAAATTCATGATCATCTTTTAGAAATTATTACAATGGGTATGTCATGTATGAATAATCTCTTATGAATTTTCTATAGCATCTTGTATGACTGAGTAGTACCCTAACTTGTTTTGGATTTATTGGAGGTTTTAAGTTGAGGATGATTTTTATTTTTGCGAAGTCGACTTTAATACCTTCTTTACAGACAATGTGTCCTAATAGATTCCTATAGGAGTTAGAAATACGCACTTCTTAATGTTTAGTGATAGTTGGATTTGTCGACATCGTTCCAGCATAAGTCTTAGCCATTTACAATGGTCCTTTAGTGTAGAGTATATTGTCCAATCGTCAAAATACACTGCCATTGTTTTGTAAATGTACTCCTGAAATGTTTTAACCACAATCCTTGAAAAGACTGCATGTGCATTTTTAAGTCCAAAAGGCATAACCCTGTAAGCAAATGAGCCAAATTCACATCCGAATGTTGTCTTTTTCTGATATTCTTTGGTTATTGGTACTTGATTATAACCTGAGAATCCATCTGTAAACGAGTAGCATTCATGTCCTGCTGCATCATTTAAGATTTCATCTGCGTAAGGAGTTGGAAATGGGTCTGTTAATGTAACTTTATTGAGTTCTCTGAAGTCGACACAGATCCTTAGCTTGGTTGGATCATGTTTCTTTGGTTGAACCNTAATAGGGTAAATGATTCCTACTGCAAGCATGTTATTAATCTCTTTCTTGACTATCTCTTTGTATTTATGAGCTAGTTTATATGGTCGTTTCTTGACAGGTCGAACACCAGGTTTTATGTCGATCTTCATTTCGCCCATTTCATGTACTAGACCTTTAAGATCCTTATAGTCTCTAGAAAAACATCCTAGAATTCTTTCAGTAGGTCTGTGATCTCTGTTGTTTGTACTTTAGACCATTAGTCTCCAATTTTTGCTATTTTTGGTCGATCATCATTTGATATGTTGAACTCTCTAGTTTTGACTTTAGCATCTAGCCATTCCGGTGCTTTAGCTTCATTGATTGGTCAAATTCCTTCCTTAAACTGTGAGAATGTGGTAGGGAAGTCTGCTGCAGTCATTCGGTTGGTATCCTCCTTATCGGTTGTTTCAACTTTGAGTACTGTGCGAATAGGTTTGGTCGTTTCGACATGGTTTGATTTCCATCTAAAGCTTTTCCCTTTCGAATTTTCTTTTTCCAACTATAGTCTTGTTGACTGTGGTATTGTCCCGGTTTGTATATTGTTACAGTTTATTGTCGGTCGGTTGTTCCTTATGGTTTTGTTTTCTGTCGGTTGTAAAAATGCTTTTATCTATTTTGCAGTTTCGACCAAATTCTCATTTTGGGGTTTAAAGTTGAATTCTTTGATAAAATTCTCTTTAAGTTCATGCCATAGGAATGTTTCACCCTGAGCTTCTTCCATCTTGTACCATTTATTTGGTAAGTCGGAGAGTGTTGATGGAAATAAGTGTGGCCATGTGCATTCATCTTTATATCCAAGTTTTCTGTATTCTTTTTCACATATCTTTATATGGTTTTCTGGATCCTGTCCTTGGGTAAATATAGGTATATGAGCTTGGTTGGTTAACTTCTTTCCTCCAAATCTTTCTACAAAATAAGTTGAAGCTGTTGTCCATGTTTGCAGTCCTTACTGATGGGTGTCCCACCATCTAGCAGCTTGTCCTGTAAAATTTATACTAAACTTTGTAGTCAGCCATGTTCACCAATGTTCCTAGATACTTGCTCTACTTGCATAACTGGTGATTCTCTTTCTTTATACCTTTGGATTTTTTTGGTATTTATATTTGTTGGTTGTAGGGTAGGATATTCCCTAATTTTCTTCTCAAATATTTTTGGGATGTTGGACACCACAAAGCATTGTCTGACTGGTTTCTTCTGTACTTTTTGAATGGTCCAGCATCCTCTTGCTTTTGTTTCATAGTTTTCAACCTCCCAATCATATAGTTCTGCATCTGAATTGTATCCTACTGAGTCTTGGTTTCCTAAGTAAAGTTCACCATATGTATTAGTTTCTGTGTAATCTTCATTATTCTGTATCTGATATAGTTGTCGGATGTCAACTTCTTCATCAATTGGTTCTTTCCAAGGTTCTCCTTGGGATGGATGAATAGGTACTATGAATTTTTGTCCATTCCCCTTTAATTTTATTCTTTCTTTGTCCAAGGATATCGAGGCTTTCATTTTTCTCCCCCAAGGTCGACCTACTAACGCTGGGAAGGAGCTGGATCCTTCCTTATGGTCAATAATTTCGAAGTCGACTTTGGTTGATATTCCTTTTATCGTTGTGTCAACATTTTTCCAAACTCGAATAGGTTCAATTAGGCCTTGGTCGGCTAGTTTAAGGTATATGCCTTATTCATATAATCGAGGTCTTCCTAACTGTTCCCATGTGTCTTGATTCATAATGTTTACCTGTGATCTGAAATCGAGTACAACTTGTCAGACATGGTAACCTTCAATTTCCAGGTCGATAAGTGGGTCGGCATCACTTTTATCTTTTTGGTTTAAGCTGCAGATATTCTTTGTTTGTTTTTCGGTGTTTTTGTTGTGTTTTATTTTATACAGTAAGTCGATGAATTACGATATTTTTTTATCTTTTTGTACCAAATGTATTAGCTCTTTTACTGTGTCTTGTTGATTATCATCTTCTTCTTCCTGTCGAGCAAATTCTCTAAATATATTTGTTGCATCTTTATATATTTTTTTTTCTTTAACTGGGTTAGGATAAACATTTTTTTCTTTTATCTTGCTTATTTGGGGGTTATCATTCCCAGTTTTCATCCCTTGTCGGGTTACGATACGTAAATTATTTGTATTGATAATATCATGTTTTTGCACACACGACAAGACATTAACATTTTTATTTTTATTTATCTTTTCAAGCATAGTAGGGCAATCCTCTAATGAGTGATCCCCTACTCCATAACTAGCACAAAATTTTAGGTCAGTCATGTCCTTGTATGGATAGTTTGCATATCGGTGTCCCTCCTTGTAACATGTGAAACATTGGATGGGCCGACGTGGTCGGTTGTCTCAATTCTCAGAGAATTGACTTCCATAGTCTCCATGTCGGTTGTCAAACCGGTGTTCGTACCGACAACCTTCGTACCTTTGATTGTTTTGGTCATTTTGTACATTGTTTCATTGCTCATTGTTTTATGCAACTGCGTTAGTCTGATATACTGCCTGATAATTTTGTCGATTCTTTAGATTCAGGTGGTAGTCCGAGGTGTTATGATTTTTAGTTTCACAGATTACGCACCATGATGCTTTGCCATTATTCATGTTGAATGGGCAATCTTTTGTGGTATGTTCTCCATGATCCTGGCAAATGTCATAGAAAAATTTTGTTTGCAGAAATCAAACATCTTGTCGACTAATATCCTGTCGACAGTTGTCCTTTGAATGTTTGACCGTCAAGCATTTCGTGCACCAAATATCCTGACTTTTAAGGTTTATCTCTTTTAGAGATTTCTGCATGATCTCAAGTTGTTCCTTCAGTTTGTGATCCGTGGCGTATGCTGGAATGTCTTCATCCATTTCTACTTGTAGAGATTTTGTGAGCGCATATTCATAAGTTTTGAATGTCTCTAGACTGATGTGTCGACAAATTTTCTATGACAGACCTGCAAGAAACCACTGGATTAATATTTTCTCATCAATGACAGGTCTTTCCACCATTTGTCATAGTCGCGGACATTTTCTCCTAGCTTTTGTGATGTTGTCTTTAATTTCTTTGTTGCCAGATGTTTTGCATCTGGAGTTTTAAAGAATGATAGAAATTGTGCTTTGACTTCGGCTTTAGTTGCTCGGGGAGTTCTCTCAGAAAAGGTCATATACCATGCTAATGCCCTTTTCCTCAAGGCACCAGCGAACTGCGCCATCTATTTGTCTTCATCTGTAACTTGGTTTGCCTCCTAAGTTGACTCACAGACAAACTAATGTCATTTGGGGTCCTTGTCGCCTTCATATAGAGGGATGTGCACTGACCCGTGACCCATGTCGGAGTCACTATCACTATCTTCCTTAGGAGGTGGCTGTTGGAATATATTAAACCCACTCACAACTTAGGATAAAATAATTAATCATTATTTGATTAATTATTCACCCACTAGCTTAATTAGTTGGCATCCACTTGCACCTTAAAGTCAATACATGCCATCTATATCCTAGGAATGATTTATTTCTGATTTTGGGTTGATCCAGAATTAGTATACAGGACTTTACAGTAAATTCTGCTTTTTCTGCTTTTTCTGTTTTTTCCTGCTTTTCTATGGATAAGATAAAAGCTAGTCAACTAGGAAACTGGGAGCTTTTGTTTCCAACCCATCCTCCATTAGTTTTTCTCCATTTTCTAGGATTAGCATGTTATTTCCATCTCCTTGACAACTCACTCATGATTTTTCCAACTCGTGAGGTCCTTTATAGATTTAGCAAGTGCTTTATCCACCTATGGGGGTTTGCTATATTTTGGTAAGTCAGCCTTTTTGAGCTTTATGAGTTGTTTCCATACCATTCGACTTTCCTATGAGGGATGTACTATTTAAGTACACTATTATTCATAATTATTCAATGGAAGGATACACACCAATATTCATCTCTTCATTCATGTGATTCAGTCTCTTTTCTTCTCTCTATTTTCCTGTGTATGCTTGTGAGAATTCTTAGTAACAAGATCTATTTCTTGTGCTTATTTTTAGCATCATTGCACATAGCATTGATCTATTATTTCTACATGGTATCAGAGCTACAAGGTTGATCAAGTTCTACAAAGTTGAGGAGCGCTTCCAGTCTCCTATCCCTCTTTGAAGAAGAGCTTGTCTAGCTTACAAGATTTTCTCCTAGTTTGTTTTGCAGGTTGTAGAGAGTATCTCTTAGAGCATATCAACAAAGTCAATATGGATTCAAAAGTTCCTCTACTATCTCCTTTCAACTATGCTAATTGGAAGCCAAAGATGAGTGCATACTTGAAGAGGCAATGTCTCTTTGATGTCTCCATTGGTGCATTGAGTGAACCTGAGTCTTATGAAGAGAAGATTGATTGGCTAAATAATTGTGATAGAGCTTATGGAATTATGTGTTTGGGAATGTCTCCAAATATATATCATCTCATAGATTCTGCTGAATTTCCATTTGAGCTTTGGAAAATTTTGGACAAAGCTTTTAGTTTGCAGGAAATTGAAGATGAAGCATGAAGCGAACCTAGCATTTCCTCTTGTTCTCTCTCTCAAGATTTATTGGCCTCTACATTCTCTGATCAAGTTGATAATGATGAAGAAGTTTCTCATACAGTTCATGTTGCTGCTACCCTCATTGATTCGAATGCTTCCTCCTTCAATGAAGAAGCACATATTGAAGAGCCATCTTTTTCTGTGTCTCTTGAAGGTGATTTTTCTTCTTGTGATACTATTGATGAAAAAGAAGTAACATATGGAGCTGCTGCTGATATTGATGTTGATTATGATCCTATAACCCATTCATTGTTCTCTCAATCTCCTATCTTATATTCTGAGATCTATGTGCCATATTCTTCACACCTTTTGCATACCTCTCTCATTGATGGTGCGCAACCCAGTGACTTCTAGGATGTTTGCTTAGCCACATCAAGCCTTCTTTGTGCCATACCACTTACCTTAATTGATCTCATGTGCTTCAGCATATCCTCCTTTATTCTTGGCATCAATACTCAGAGCCTTCTTGAAGATTATGAACATCTCATTCTTTCCTCCTTTCATACAGAGGATTCATTACCAGTGTATTCCCATGAGTCTATTGATATGCTTATATGTGATCCTTTGGATTCTGATTTAGAAGAATATTTGCAGGTTGATACACATATAATACCACCATCTATACCATCTAACATACCTCTGAATAATCCAAAGACTATACAAATCCCAAGCTCACTAGTTGATTCGTCATTGGTCTCTTATGCAGTGATATTTATCTTACATGATTTGAAGTCTTTCCTAACTTTCAGTGGCTGGTTATCCATGAACTTAGTCATATATGGACTAATATTAAACATGTTTGGATATTTTCTAAACACTTATGGTTCAGATCTTATGCCCATCCATCATTCAGATTTTTACACCTATCAGTTTTCCCCAGTTGCTCATAATTTTCCTAGTCTAGCCCTATATCCTGATGGAGCCATTGAAGCCTTTGTCCTTGCTGTTCCATATGTTAATATTTATGATATATCAGAGTTTTACTAGCCTCATATCAGATCTATACAGGTGCTACATCAGATTGGAATATTGACATGTGATTTACATCACAATTTTGCAGCTATTCAGGGAATTGGGTGTGAAATAAATTGCCTTATTTTTTGTACTCTTTGGGAAGGAGTATGCACAGATCTCTTTTCCATTTCAGATTATGTTCACAGATCAGAGTTTGACAACAAAAATAAGTATTCAAACAATGCTCCTACTTCATCAGTTGATGAGATACAAGGAGTCTCTCATCTTCCTTCTTGCAGGTTATACACTCCAGCGCATGATCATGGAGTTCATGATTTCTTCAACAAGTCATTCATCCAGAAGAAGTTCAATCAGCTCATTAAAGTGAAGATGAAGATATGTTGAAGACACATTTCAAATTTTGTGTCTTGTCCTATCTTGAGGGAGGATTTTCCCCATGTGGTTTTGCCTCTTTCCTCACTTTTCTGGACATAATAATTGTTAAAGGGTGACCATAGCCTTGTTGTTGGGCCCTATATGCATCCATATTTTTTTTGTCATACCATCATAAAGTCAAACTTATAGGGGAGTGTTGGAATATATTAAACCCACTCCCAACTTAGGATAAAATAATTAATCATTATTTGATTAATTATTCATCCACTAGCTTAATTAGTTGGCATCCACTTGCACCTTAAAGTCAATACATGCCATCTATATCCTAGGAATGATTTATTTCTGATTCTGGGTTGATCCAAAATTAGTATATAGGACTTTACAATAGATTCTGCTTTTTTTGCTTTTTCTGTTTTTTCCTGCTTTTCTATGGATAATATAAAAGCTATTCAACTAGGAAACTGGGAGCTTTTGTTTCCAACCCATCCTCCATTATTTTTTCTCCATTTTCTAGGATTAGCATGTTATTTCCATCTCCTTGACAACTCACTCATGATTTTTCCAACTCGTGAGGTCCTTGATAGATTTAGCAAGTGCTTCATCCACCTATGGGGGTTTGCTATATTTTGGTAAGTCAGCCTTTTTGAGCTTTATGAGTTGTTTCCATACAATTCAAATTTCTTATGAGGGATGTACTATTTATGTAAACTATTATTCATAATTATTCAATGGAAGGATACACACCAATATTCATCTCTTCATTCATGTGATTCAGTCTCTTTTTTTCTCTCTATTTTCCTGTGTATGCTTGTGAGAATTCTTAGTAACAAGATCTATTTCTTGTGCTTCTTTTTAGCATCATTGCACATAACACTGATCTATTATTTCTACAGTGGCAATGGGTATAGTGGGTTATTTTGTTTATTCTTATGTGCAGAACTATTGTCGACAGAACTCTCGTTTTCGTCGGTCGTCGTAGTTGTCGTTTCTCCGACAAGCAGTCGGTCGGGGTCAACTTCTCTTGTCGATGTCCAACTGCAATTATTTATCTGCAGCTCCAAATTTTCTGTATCTTCCTACTGTATTTGGCAGGGGGGGTGCTCCTTCATGTGTCAGGTAAAGTAAGTGGATACTTCGGTTGGAGGGTAACGCTTGAAGTGAGACCCAATTTCCTTCTTCTGGTCAACGGATAATTAGATGATTATCATTGTTTCTCTCTTCGTCTAGTCGAATCCAAATACCAAAGTCACCAGCTCCTAGTCTGAGGTCCTCTTCGACAATGGTTTGTATCCTGGTACTTGAATTTGTCGGAGATAGAGGTCTTACCTCCTGGGGAAGTTCTAATTGGAGAGCTTCTCGCTGCTCTATCCAAAAATATTCTTCCATAGGGGACGCTTCTTCTTCCACACCTTCTTGATGTCGGTCATGACCCGACTCTGGCGAATTTCTCTCTTGGTCTGTCACCCTAGTGCTCATTCCTCTTTACAGTGCTATGGCTCTCTCTCTTCTCTCTTCCCTTCTTTGCAGCCTCTTCTCCCTCTTTATTTTCTGAAAGTCTGTCGTACCTTTATGTGACACTGTCCTTTTGATTTCCCTTTTAGGTTGAATTTTCATTGCTGGTGAATGGTATCTCTTTATTTGAATAGAATCCTCTCCACTTTACCCTGACATACGACCAAATACCCCCCCATTTCGTACCTGACTCTTTAGAAAGCTTGGATAGTTCTGTTCACTTGCTTAGGAAGTATTCCCACTCCCTTTTAGCAATGAATTTCTCCCACTTCTTTTGTTTCTTCACCCAGTTAGTATTTTGTGGCGGTTCGCGTAGTAATGGACGAGGTTCAACGATATGTCCCACTCCTTTCTCGATCAGGAATTTGAACAGCAAGGTTGGTAAGGAACACAAGAATTGATCAGTGAGGTCTGTGTAGAATTTCTTATTGATGGTTTCCACCGAAGTTCTTTCCTCTACGACTTGATCCTCACAGAATTCGTCAGCGATCTTTTCGAACCACTCCGACAGGTTTGTTCTTCCCCCTTGAATCAGTTTGTCTAGCAGATGTTGGTCTTTAATCACTTTTGGCTTTTTCATCCAGGAGTTTCTTCAAAATCTGGGGCACTGATTCTACAAACTTATCATGAGTCTTGGTAAAGAACCTGTGTTTCACTTGAGCAGTCGTTAATCTATTTCTTCGTGCATAATTTTGCAAGTAGTTTGTTATTTTATACTCCCACCAGTCCTTAATCTCTTGTTCTGATATCATCTGCTTGTATACATCTAAGACATGTACTACCGGCAATGGAACCAATGTTGTAATCTCACAGATCACATAGGGTTACCAATAATAAACATTAATAACAGAGACAAGAGACAAGAAAAAGCAAGCAGAATAACAGATAATAATAGTAAAAGGGTCCATACAATACAGAGAACTGAACCGAGTTCTCTTCTGGCTCAACAACCTAATATATATGAATTACAAATAGTTACAGATAACTACCTGTCGGTTCGGTGAACCGACACGACCTTATGTGTCCGACCTAACCTCTAATTAGTCGGTTGACTGACTTAGTCGGCTGATTGACTAAGTTGTCTATCATTCAAGTCGGCTTACCGACTTGCTCCTCCAACACATACCATTGATCTGTGGCTTAACACTTGATTGGTCCATGATCTCTATTTAAAGAGCATGGAGGGTCCTTGGTTAGTTGATTGATTATGAGAAGCTCATGTAACTTTCTTTCTTTTGCATAATAAATTGCTCCAAGTAGCTATTTGGTTGGGGCCGTGGACTGTTTCCCTCTCGAGGGTTTTAACTACGTGACAAACATCGGTGTGTTTATCTGTGATCTATTTGTGTGAAGTGGTTGCCCAAGGTTTTTGGTCTTTTGGGAGTGCCCTGTGTGCCCGAACATGGTATCAGAGTGTTTATGAAGAGACGCTTTCAGTTTTGATTAAGATCTGGAACCAATGTTGCCGAAACTTTGAAATAGTTTTTGGTTCTGAAGTGTTTGTGGATTTGTGTCCTATGGGAGCTGTTCCATTGCGTCTAGAGCGTCATTTCCATTTCACCGAAAACCACTTCCATTTGATCCAGAAACACACATTTCGACAAATCTGAAGGTATAATGTTAGAGTGACGAATTTGTTTAATTTTTTTTAAATCTCTCATATTTTTTCACTTTTATTATTAGATCTTTATTGTTTTAGTCTCGGACTGTTGCCTTCCTTGGATGCGTATGCTCTTTTCCATGCACCTTGTGCAGTTATGGTGAATCAAAAACAGA
>LPNX011012676.1:35104-46681 GCA_001517045.1 Pseudotsuga menziesii
TCTTGTCCCAACAGAAAGAAAAGTCCAAGCCTCCCAAGAAACAAAATTTTCGCAATAATAAACCAAACAACAAGGGTCTGAAACCCTGTCAGTCAGCTCCTTCTTTAAAAAATGGCAAAGGATCCAAGCCAAAAGAAAAGAAGACTGAGTGTCATTGCAAATTTTGTGGGAAAGATAATCATGATGAATCTAAGTGTTTAAAGAATATGGCAGCCTTGGAAGCAACAATTAAGAAGCACCACATCATCCTAGATTCGTCTTCAGAATCTACCTCTCATAGACATGCACTTTATGCTTTTGGTTACTCTTATACTGCATCTTCTTCTTCTACTTCAATTGAATGGCTCATTGATTTTGGAGCATCTTATCATATGGCTAAGGATCAAGACATCTTTTCTACTATGCATGAATGTAACACCAAACAAATATTTGTTGGTGATGATAGATCTCTAAGTGTTGTAGGATCTAGAACAGTTTCAGTAGAAAATGGTCATTTCAGTGATGTACTATGTGTTCCAAAAATTTCCTGCAATTTGTTATCAGTCTATCAAATTACTCATTCAGGTGAAGGTAAAACTGTGATGTTTACACCTCACCAAGTTGTAATCCAAGATTTTTAAAATCCTCAAAATGTCCTTGCTGCTGGAACTATTGATGATATTACCAGGTTGTACAAATTTAAAAAATTTGGGTCATCACCTTTTCCTTCAGTTTTTGTTGCTCATAGTGATAACTTGAGAAAACTTTGGCATGAGCGATTTGGTCACTTAAATTATCGCTCATTGCAACAACTATGTAAAGACAATATGGTGACTGGTATTTTGATGGTATCTTGCAAGGATGGTGTTTGTTCCAGTTGTGTACTCAGAAAACATCATCGAGACAGTTTTGACAAATGTGCCTCTTGGCATGCCTCGGTTCCCTTGGAGCTTGTGCATAGTGACTTATGTGGCCCTCTTCCCTTGGAATTTTCAGTCAACAAGATACATTGACAGGTCGCAAGCGATTTCAACACTTAGTAACTGGAATTTTGTGAGACCCTATGTTGCTCTAAACATCTCAGGACCATCTCAGTGGAACCTAGATAGTGGGAGTACTCCCCACTCAGATTGCCCTGACAGAAAATTCCACACATGAAGACATCAATCATAAGAATATACAGGAAGAAACCAAAATCTATGCAAAAAACAAAACAGACCTCAGTAGAAGGACACTTTGCCTTGATCCTAGTGGATGGACTTGAACATAGCCTTACCTTCCACAACCACATCGTCAGGTTCTTGGACTATCGAGTATGAAAAATATCAGTAACGACCTTGGAGTACATGTGTCTTACAGTTGGTGTTAGATATCCCTTTGCGTTGCTTTTGTCTTCAATTTTAAATTTGTTTGTGGGGTAGATGAAGTGTTTCATCTTCTCAAAACTCAAGATTTTATGGCGATATTTGGTTTTCCCATGTGGATTTGAAAAGGGTGAGCCACATGCAACCGACACTCACCCTTGAACACATATGTTGCTTCTAATGGTCGAAAGATATTGCTTATGGGAGCTTGAACATCGTATCATATTACATTTCCTTCCATGCGATGCTTGAATATTGTCATGTTTATGAATTTCATATGTTTGGGGCTCTACTGTAACCAGCTGGAGAAATAAATAAGGTGACACTCCGAAGGGATAGAACATTTCAATAACAGATAAAAATAAAATATTTGCAAGGTCATTCAAGGATTGAGCTTCCTTCTTACTGCAAGACTTATGTCAGAAACATCAATCCACTATTCTAGAAATAGTTTTTCCCTTTGTACAAAACCTTCTCCCTCAACACACTAAACATCTAAGAATATTTGTAGTGGGAATGTCTTCCATGTCCAAAGTAGCACGCAATTACGCAAATTATGTTCTTTTATCTTATTAAGTGATTCTTTATACGGTTTTGTTTCAGACAATGACAAATTGGAAAGTTGAGAAGATCATATAGGTAGTATTCATGTTGTAATATGGGGCCTCCCGAGGACATACCGACTAGTTAGCTGAAGAGTTCTCACTCTGATTGATTTGGTGTAAACAACCAGTAGCCTACATAACATATAATAGTTGTTTCTTGAACCACATTCACCATACAAGTCATTCCATTGTTATATCTAATTCATTATTTTACCTTCGTCAACAACTTTATTTGTTGATGTCTCAACTTTATTGAAGGACCTCAAATTACTTTTTTTTACTTCTTTTCTCAGCATTGCCCATTTTTCTAACCTTTTATTTCTCTTAATCTCTTCTTATTAACTCTCTTACGGGATCTGGACCTGAAGGTTATGTTTTCAGTTTGGGATCTGGACCTGTCACTTGGGATTGTAAGAAACAACAAGCTCTTGGTCTTTCTTTAGCAGAAGAAGAATATCGAGCCACAGTTAATGCCAGTTAGGAAGATTTATGGATTCGACAAATCCTTTCAGAGTTTGAATTCGAGCAACAGCATCCTACTCCACTTTGGTGCGACAATCAAAGTGCCATCAAGCTTGCCAAAGATCCAGTTCTACATCAACGCAACAAACACATTGAGCTACACATGCACTTCATCAGAAATCTTGTTCATGATTGTGTTCTTGAAATGCTCTATTGCCCTACAAGTGAAGTTTTCTAAACTTTGATCTATGTTAGGAGTTCAGGAATGTGTCCTTAAGGGGGGATAGGCTCTAATGCCTCCTTCCTTCTCCTAATAGTGTCACTTTTGTAAATCCTTCAATCCTATCCCAAGTTGTTCTTAAGGGGGGATGTTAGGAAATTTAGACACTTAGGAGTTAGTTAAGATCAACTTGTGTAATATATTCATTAGGTAAAGTATGTTTCTTTAGTATGCATTAGTATGCATTTATAAATATTCTAATTCGACAGTCACGATATGCTCTAGACATAAAGTGATCCGATGGTTCAACTTCTCTTAGATCATACATACCATTGATTCCTGGCTTAACAGTCGATTGGTCCATGATCTCTATTTAAAGAGCATGGAGGGTCCTTGGCTAGTTGATCGATTATGAGAAGCTCATGTAACTTTCTTTCTTTTGCATAATAAATTGCTCCAAGTAGCTATTTGGTTGAGGCCATGGACTGTTTCCCTCTCGAGGGTTTTAACCACATGAAAAACATCGATGTGTTGATCTATGATCTATTTGTGTGAAGCGGTTGCTCAAGGTGTTCGGTCTTTTGGGAGTACCCTGTGTACCCAAACATATAGTTAGGTATTTTTTTATTATCTATCAGTAAAATTGGAAATTCTTCTAATCATTTATCCTAATCTATATCTAATCCATAATTTGACTATCATTTCACAGTAAAATATTTCATTCAATAATTCTAATAAAAGAAGAACAAAAGCATAACACATTATTCATTAAGTTCAATCCTTCTTGATCCTAAATATGTAATTAGAAATTAGAAAGAACATGTGGAACCTGGAAATGTAGAAGAGGAGACAACAACTTAAGGAACCTGTTCCTCCCAACCAACTCTTGGAGATAGCTGATATGCAAATCTCAGGACCCCTGAGCTTGTCTTCTGGTCCACCTGCTAGAAGTACTGGGTGAGAGATCTAGTTTATTAATCCTCTGCAACTCTACTGAGTATTCAGAAGTAAATCTATTCTCCTTGTAGCAATATAAACTCAGCTTAAAATAACTGTACTAGTTCATAACTTCGACACTTATCACTCAAAACAAACTTCTTCTAGTCCCCTCCATCGAATTTTCTTGTGCATTAAATTCACTCAGAATTTTCATAAGTGAAGAATGATCAACCTCAGCTAAATTCAATGGGAAGTTTTATTAGCATGCCTAGGTCTTTTGGGTAAGTTTTCGCTTAATGATCCACTTGCTCTTATTCCACTTTCTTGGGGAACATGACCACAAAATAGGGAAGTTTCCTCCTGCAACATCTAGAAGTAGTTTGAGGATGCTGCCAAGTGTCAATTTGTTATCAACCTTGCCTATTCCACCAAGTGACCAGTAAAACACTCATTTAACAGCCTCCTTAAGTTGTTGTCTCATCTTTAATTTATTAATTAATAAAATATTCAGCAATTACATGTAATTAGCCTTGACCCCACTTGGTCATTAATTACAAACTTTATAATGAAAATATAACATAATGTTTCTTAAAACATAAAATGTTTTTGCAATTTGGGGCATGTGACATTAGCAGTTAGTTATTTTGTTCAGCTCAGGGAGCAATGTATAAATACTTCTACATTTTATGAGAAAAGGGTTGGAACCCGAGAGATTTTTTGTTATGTATCTTCTGAGTTATATTTAATAAAATTACAGAGCCGAATGTTGGCCTTTTGATGCAAAGATTCATGTGTATTTCATAGTTACATTCTATTACTTCTTTCCTTATGTGCATGTATTTGTTTTTAAACTTGCCATTGTGGGTTCTCTCATATCTAGAATAAGTGTTTAATAGCTTCAGAATTCATACGTGTTTATGCTCTGGGTATTGTTTCAAATATCCACAAAAACCTTTCAACTAAAGTTAATGCATAATTCATATTCTTGCTGCTCTATGTTAATGGACTGTCATTTTTTCTTCCTTATCACTAGACCAACAATATTTTGACTGTGACCGAAGTATTATGTTTCCTTTGCAAAAATTTTCCATGCAAACTATTATGTGATTCAAAATATCTGTGACTACATAGCCCAATGAATACTTACCTTGTTTCGACCACAAAAATAATCTAAATATTTTTTCTTTTATTTATACATATGTCCTTGTCAAACAAATCTGTGAGAGTTCCATCTCTGGAAGGAAAGAAGCCATTTTTCTTTCTTAAAGAACTTTTTAATGTTACCTTGGGATTTTACCTTTTACAACCTGGGTATTTTCTGAGTGCTAACACCCCCAAAAGACAAGGAGTGAAAGTAGTAAGGCGACGAGTCCACGTGGGAAAAGTAGAAGGGGAAAAATAAGTGTTGGGAAAACAAACAAAAATAAGCAAATAACAGTTCAATGCACTCTAGGCTAATCACTAGGAACCTCTTGATAGCGTTGTTGTCTCCATGCCAAATCCTCTTCTATATATCAATACTAAATGTCATTATGTCATATATTAATAACAAAACAACCTAGTGAAAGAACATAATGGAGAATTGTATTAAAAGACGTCGAATTCCATGAAAGCTTATCTGAGCAACTACGAGAAATAGATTATTAAAAGCGACTAGCTAAGAAAATGACAACATTAGACTGTGAAATTAAAGACTACTAAACTAATGCGAAACATGAAAGCAAAAATGATCTATGACTAAAATGCAAATCTACTCCTACTTCTACGAAAGATGGAAAGACTGATAATGGTGAATGCAATTTGTTACAAATGAATGCATCGATAGGATTATGATTATTATTGCTTAGTTTACAATGATTGCCAAACGATTTATTTGCTTGCCAAAAATTAAGATGGATGTGATTGTGAATATTTGGAAACAAAAGTTAGAAGTAGATAAAAACAAATACAAATCCAATGAGTTTGTCCTAACGGGATTAGAAAATTTTGCAACCCATGAATCCCAAATGAAATTCTTAAACACAAACCCGAGAATTCCCATTTGTGATCCAATATTCCAATTGATTCATCCAAAACAATACATTTAATTTCTTCTTCAAAAATATAAATGATTAAAGACTCATTATTAATAGGTTGCAGGTTTACGTGAGACAAGATTGTGTTTTTAAGAGCAATATGTTCATTTGGATTAGGGAGTTGTATGAAATCAAACTTGTCATCACAACAACTAGAATCATCACTAAAATTATTGAGGCAAGCAATATTGATCAGTTGATATCTTCCCTCAAAAAACTAAGATTCAGAATCAACGGTACGGTCATGGAAAACAAGGCTCTCACTTGTAGCGATAAGGGACTAAGAATCTTTGTTGTCAATTAGTGGAAGAATGAAAGACTTTCCAAAACTAGAAATCACAACATCATTCGAATTTAAAGTTTCATGATCAAAAAGAGCATGAAAATCATTCTCAATATCATCAAGACTCACCTCCTTACAAGGATCAATTTCCTCTTTTTGATTATTAAAATTCCTCTAGGTAATTTCATCATGGAATAAGATACCACATTGCAAACTATAGGCCTCCTCTTCACTCAAGAATTCATTTTGTGGATTGGGAAACATGAAATGTTAATACAAGGAAATATTGCATCTCCTTGAAGAATGGATTTGAATATCTTTCTTGGAATTAGATTGAAAGATATTGTCGTGAAAAAAGAATACCTCATGAATATCTTGCATGATTTTCCTAGGGTAAGCCATGGACGATAAATGGGTAGAAAGAGTGCTTTTCAAGTTATGATGTTGCTCAAGCGCTCTGAGGGCATCTAAGAGACTAATGTTAGCCTTCAAGTTTGATAAATCGGTGGCTACATCGTAAGGGGCACAACTTTCGGGAAATATAGGCACAGATTGGAATGCAACACTAGGATGATTAGATTTATTAGTCATTAGAGGTCTTGAGTCACAAATAGAAGGCATTGCAATCATATTACTAAAATTTACCTTAACAATCAAAATCTTGGGGTTAGATAAAATATTTGGTATAAAATGAGAACAAGACATGGTAACAATAACTTAAACTTCGCTGATAGGTTCCTCGATTATCGAAGACATACCATTATTATGTTTTTCTCTCTCCTTTACTAAAATAAAAAAACACAAGTCGAAGGGTCGTGGGCCTCATCACAAAAAAATGCACCAATGATGCATGGAAGACTCGACAAGTTGCATTGTCTCGAGCTGAGTTAGAAGGTAGTGATTCTAAGAAAAAACTAGTTGAGACTCCTTCATAAGCCTTATGCTCTAGTTAAATGATCAGATTTTGCATCATTTGGATCATGGTAGACATATCGGTCTTAGAATCAGATTGGTCCATGGTAAACCATGTCCTTTGGTTCTACTCCTCAAAGTCAATGCAAGTTTGTAGAGGGAACCAAGAGATTATGTGGAGTGGAACCAGGAGAACCTATAGAGCAGAACATAGATATTTGACATTCCTCTCTTCTAGTTGGTGGCAGTAAAGAGGAGGAAGAAAACCATAATATGGATAAGGGAAACCTGTTAGGAATATTGGATAACTTTGGGAATATTGTTATAAAGATTTGTGAGCCCGAGTTGAAATATTTGATGGATTCATTCTATTTAAAAGAGATGTGGTTGAATTTATCAAGTACTCAAATTTTTTATCGATGCACCCAAACATGGACTTAAACTAGTACATGAGTTCATGCTAGGTGGTAAATACCTTTTCAGGTAAGTCATAAAATTCATGGTAGCTCTACCTTCCAATGAGTTGACAAATAAGCATATGCATGTATCATTATTGTGTGCCCAAATACTTACATAGGCATTTGAAAAGGTGGTTAAATGCTCGTTCATGGATTTCATGCCATTTCCCGAGAATTTAGGAAGATGATATGTGCATTTTTCGTAAGGATTGGTGGTCGGGGCTAGATTCCAAGGAAAAGTGACACACTGTGGTGTGGGATCAACATTGACCTCATACTGGAGAATGTCCATTATTTTCTTGAATTTCTGAGGATTAGTGGGGTTAATGATAGGATTGTATTGACTAAACATACTTCCAAATATCTAAAAACCAATAGTACCTAAAGAAGCCATGGTAAGAGGAGGCACATAAGAGAAAAGATCATAGACTTAGAGACGTGTCTGATAAAGGAAAATGATGACGTGCAAGGTCCTAGACATTGATCATAATTAGACGATAACGAAAAGAATATTTGACGTGAACAATTTCGAGGGGATTGGATAATAAAGGAATTAAAAGATAAACATGAATGTCCCCAACAGAGTTTCCATTTATATGTTGATACTCAAAATTGGGCTCAAGCAAAAACAATGTAAAATAACCTGGGAGGGTTGATCAAGGGGAATATGGGGATGGAATCCTGCATTTTGCTTTAAGCCCTTGGATGGGTAGGATTCACATGATCAACTGATGAATACAAAAATATCATGAGTTAATCATAACCGTACATGAAAATAAATTAATGGAAGACATAGAAAATGTAATGAAATTTGAATATTCATCTACACCCTAATTATTGAAGAGAATAATGAAAGTATTAGGTATGATTAAAAAATAGAAAAAAAACCATGCCAAGTGTAAAAAAATGAAACCGAAATGAAATGCTAATACATCTTAATACAAAGTTAAGAAATCTTTATAAAAGTGAACTACGCAACGCTATTTTTGTTGTTGTTGAAAATACAGACTTTAGACGTTAGTAGATTAAAGCAACAACAATTAAAAGCTTTTTGATGCATACATTAATTTTATAAGTTGCTTTCGGTGCACAAAAAGAAACAATAAATCACATTCAAATTTGTATATTCGAATGAAAATTAAAACATTAGTTATGTTCATGAAATATTTTTTTTTTCATTTTATAAGATAGGAAATTTATGCTTGAGGTGTTTTATGAAAATAAAATTATTAATTATGACGATGTGAATAAAATGAAAGAGTAATAAAAAATGTAAACACCAACAATTTTGATTTGAAAAATATGACATCAAAAAGATAAAAGTCAAAATATGAAAATCAATCTTTTATTTACAAGTTAGTTAAAGAAAAATATAGTATGAGTCTGAAAATTCTACATAATGTACAGTAATATGAAATAACGTATGAAAAATAAAAATGAGTTGAATGAGAAAACTATTGGAAGTAGAGACACATGTATCCCAAAATAATTTTTTTTATTAAATTTGGAATTTTCAGTCAACAAGATACATTGACAGGTCGTGAGCGATTTCAACACTTAGTAACTGGAAGTTTGTGAGACCCTATTTTGCTCTAAACAACTCAGGACCATCTCGGTGGAACCTAGATAGTCGGAGTACTCCTCACTCAGATTGTCCTGACAGAAACTTGCACACATGAAGACATCAATCATAAGAATATACAGGAAGAAACCAAAATCTTTGCAAAAAACAAAATGGACCTCAGTAGAAGGACACTTTGCCTTCATCCAAGTGGATGGACTTGAACATAGCCTTACCTTCCACAGCCACATCGTCAATTTCTTGGAGTATCGAGTATGAAAAATATCAGTAATGACCTTGGAGTACATGTGTCTTACATTTGGTGTTAGAGATCCCTTTGCGTTGCTTTCGTCTTCAGTTTTAAATTTGTTTGTGGGGTAGATAAAGTGTTTCGTCTTCTAAAAAATCAAGAGTTTATGACGATTTTTTGTTTTCCATGTGGATTTGAAAAGGGTGAGCCACATGCAACCAACACTCACCCTTAAACACATATGTGGTTTCTAATGGTCGAAAGATATTGCTTGTGGGAGCTTGAACATAGTATCGTCTTACATTTTCTTCCATGCGATGCTTGAATATTGTCATGTTTATGAATTTCATATGTTTGGGGCTCTACTATAACCAGCTGGAGAAATAAATAAGGTGACACTCCAAAGGGATAGAACATTTCGATAACAGATAAAAATAAAATATTTGCAAGGTCATTCAAGGATTGAGGTTCCTTCTTACTACAAGACTTATGTCAGAAACATCAATCCACAATTCTAGAAATAGATTTTCCCTTTGTACAAACCCTTCTCCCTCAATGGGATAAACATCTAAGAATATTTGTAGTGGGAATGTCTTCCACGTCCAAAGTAGCACACAATTACGCAAATTATGTTCTTTTATCTTATTAAGTGATTCTTTATACGGTTTTATTTTAGACAATGACAAACTGGAAATTTGAGAAGATCATATAGGTAGTATTCATGTTGTAATATGGGGCCTCCCATGGACATACAGACTAGTTAGCTGAAGAGTTCTCACTCTGATTGATTTGGCGTAAACAACCAGTAGCCTACATAACATCTAATAGTTGTTTCTTGAACCACATTCACCATACAAGTCATTCCATTGCTATAGCTAATTCATTATTGTACCTTTGTGAACACCTTTATTTGTTGATGTCTCAACTTTATTGAAGGACCTCAAATTACTTTCTTCTACTTCTTTTCTTAGCATTGCCCATTTTTCTAACCTTTTATTTCTCTTAATCTCTTCTTATTAACTCTCTTACGGGATATAAAATTGTTTTTATGCATAAGTTCTTCAAGTCACTGCCAGCATATCTTTCACTTAATGTTGCAAGCTATTTGAAATAAATACCTTTTTCAATATTCTCTTTTGTAAGGAGTGTCATGAGAAATATTTTCTCGATTCTTAATGGAAGGTAGACCAACCATGTTCTTTTGCTAAAAATAGATGATGATGGATTTTTCCTTTTTCCTAACAGTTTACCACCATCCAATGTTTTCATATACACCATGTAGCGTTGCTTGCTTGCACATACTTTGACTGTGGCCTCTATGTATCGTTAGGGTTTATATATATTGTTGCATCATACTCTTGCTTCTTTGGTGGTTCTTCAACCTAACTGGTTGCATGTATCTTGATCACTCTTGCACCCTATGTTACGTCCAACTACCTTGTGTAACCTCGTCACACCCTCCTTCCATTCCTTGTAAACTGTGGTTAGGATTTGACTTACTTGGGTGGGTATCCTTTTTCCTATCCGTTTGCCTAGCTATCCATTCTAATTGGATGCTACTTATATCTCAACGTCTAGAGAAACAACACACACACACACATATGGAGACATGATCATTTTTTGTCACAATTCTCTCCCTTTGCATAAAGATTCGGTGCTTGATCTAGTGACGACGGGTCTCTTTATGTACATGCAATTATGCATTTTGCGTATGCTACCACCCTTCGATGGAATGAAACATGTAATTCCTGTGGAATAACTCCTGAATTCATATATTTCTACATAGAATGCCTTTATTATTTATACATCTAAGATGAATCTTGGGATCACACATCCGAGAGTCTCTTCATATTCCTAATATTTACAATAACGTATAATCCCGACGGATTATATTCCAACAATCCCCCCCTTAATCCGAAGGGGTGTTAGTAAGTTCGAGCATGTTTCTGAATCTTTCAAACTTTTCTCGTCCAAGCGCTTTGGTGAAGATGTCTGCAATTTGATCATTTGTGGAACAATGTTGAAGATGGACTGTCTTGGCCTCTACATGATGTCGAATCAAATGATACTTTGTGTTGATGTGTTTGGTTCGATCATGGAATCTAGGATTCTTAGCCAGCTTGATTGCAGAAGTATTGTCGATTAATAATGGAGTGGAGTTCTCTTGTTTTTCTTGCAAATATTCAAGTATCTTCCTGAGCCATACTATTTCTTTCGTTGCTTCAGCTGCAGCCACATATTATGCTTCTGTTGTTGAATCTTCTGGAACTGACTGTTTGCATGATCTCCATGAGACAGCTGCTGATCCAAGACTCATTGTGTATCCAGAAGTTGATACTCTTGTCTCCTTATCGCCATCAAAATCTGAATCTGAGTACCCAATAAATTTGAAGTCATCCACCTTAGAGTACTTGAGTCCAATGTCTTGAGTCCCCTTCAAGTATCTTAGAACTCTTTTTGCAGCTGACC
>LPNX011012676.1:47019-71728 GCA_001517045.1 Pseudotsuga menziesii
TTGATGAACTTTCCACCCATTCTAAGCAGCTAAAGAGAGTAATGTACGAATGGTAGCCCATTTTGTTGTAGGAGAAAACGTTTCTTCATAGTCAATTCCTTCCTTCTCAGTGCATAGCCTTTTGCTACAAGCCTCGCTTTGTGCTTGTCAAGTGAGCCATCTGATTTGTATTTGTTCTTGTACACCCACTTGCAGCCAATTGGTTTGGTTCCAAATGGAGGGTCAACCAGCTTCCAAGTTCCATTCTTCATGAGTGCATCGTACTCATTCTGCATAGCTTCTTTCCACTCAACTCGAGTAGAAGCTTCTTCAAAGGAAGTTGGTTCAAAGTTAGAAGATAAATTAAATTCACAATCAAATGATACATCCATGTCATCATCTGAATTATCTACTTCTCCTCCATCTTCATGTCTTTTTGAACTTCTCGTTCTCATCTTTCCAACTTCATCCGTGACACTTTCAAGTGTCTTTGTGGCCCATTTAGGAATCTTCCGTGATGGTCCTGGTTGATCAGCTGATGGTGTTTCATTTCCATCAAGGTTGAGTCTTCCAATTCTCTCAATCACATCATCCAGTTGAATCTCTTGTTTAGGTGAAGTAGCAGGAACTTCTTCATGCGGGGGAGTTGGTGCTTCATATGGAAATTCCAAAGGTTGATCCAGAATAGGAATCCCCCCTTCAAGGTTTGGAATTTCATATTCATTTTCATAATATTTCTTTGGATGAGGATATTTTTCCAAACGATCAAGCTGTCTCTGAATAGACTGGTCATTTTTATTAGTCGTAAGAAAAATGACATCTCTGGAAATAACAAACTTCTTGTTTACCTCATCATACAGACAGTATGCCTTGGAGTTTTCTTCGTACCCTAGGAAAATGCATTTTCTGCTTCGAGCACCAAGCTTGTTTCTTTGCTCCTTTGGAATCAAGGCATAAACAGGTGGAACCAAAAACTCTGAGATGCCTGACTGAAGGGAGATGGCCAAACCACATTTCATGTGGAGTCTTGTTATCAAGAGCATTTGAGGGACTTCTGTTTCTCAAATAGGCTGCACATTTCACTGCATCAACCCAAAACATTAGTTTCACATTCTTAAAAAACATCATTGAGCGTACCATATTCATTATGGTTCTGTTCATTCTTTCTGCTACACCGTTTTGTTGAGGATTGTAGGGAACTGTAGTCTGATGTGAAATTCCATGTTGGCGAAGATAATATTCAAAATCATTTGAAGTGTATTCTTTCCCATTGTCAGTACGAAGTGTACCAATTTTAGATTGTGCTTGTTTTTCTATCAATGCATGAAAGTCCTTGAATGTTTGAAATGCTTCTGATTTTGTCTTTAATGAGTAAATACAACACATTCTTGAGTAGTCATCAACAAAGGTCATAAAATACTTATTCCCATTGGCAGAAGGAGTTGGAATTAGGCCACATAAATCATAATGCACTAATTCTAATTTCCTACTTGCTCTGAAATTAGATTCATGGAATGGCAGCTTACTGTGTTTCCCTAATATACATGCATCACATTTGATCTTTTCTTTGGGAATGGTGGGAAAACCAAATACACCATTCTTTCTCAACAAATGAAGACTGTTATAATTCCGATGACCAAATCTTGCATGCCACAATAAACTTGATGACAAATTACCTTCTCCATGCTGAGAGAGGTAGGCATAGTTTTGAACCCTTGCAGATGAACCCTTTAGCTTCAGCAGCTTCCCATCTTCGTATCTAGTCACGATGACTTGGTTGTCAGAGGACTTTCTTATTTCTATGATTCCATCAAACATGTGGATGGAATGGCCTTGCTGTCGAATCTCCACCAAGGACAACAGGATTCCCTGCAAATCTGGAAGATAAAGAACATTCTTCAACAAGAAATCAGGTAATCCAGGCATCTTCATCCAAATGGTGTCCATTCCCTTTGGTTTAAGACTTGACTTATCTGCAAAGTAAACTATGCCATTTATTGTTTCATTAAGTTCTTCAAAACAGTCTTTTCTAAAAGTCATGTGTGATGTTGCACCAGTATCAAGTAGCCAACAATCTGTGTAAGATGAAAGTGAAGTCATTTCATTAATACCAAGATTACAATGTGCAACAATACAATGAGAAGAATCTGAATATTTACTAGCATCTTGGTTCTTATTGTCATCTTTCTTTTGGTTATGTCTGTCTTCGATGGAGTCCCACGAATCCCAACACTGATCTGCTGTGTGTCCAATTTTTCCACAATGCTTGCACTTCAAATCTGGTCTTTTGCTGGAGTTGTTTCTACCTCCTCTACGTCTGAAGTTTCTTCTTCCTCTACCTCTCTTGCTGCTTTCACCTTTGGGATGATCATTGGATTGGTCTTTGGTGTGGTTCTTTGCTTTTTGAGCAAAGCAAAGTGATTCTCCATATGCTATAGATTGCATCTTCTGTGATTGAATCTTGCAACTAAAACAATAGGAGAAAAATAAGAAAGAGTAAAGGTGCAGGTCTAAGTCTCTGCCACCTTCCTCAAGCTTTACAAAGGCTTATATTCTTCAATATCACTACTTCAATACAACATTCACATCAATCGCAACATATCATTTATTTCTCCACACTGATCATAACTCATACTCAACAATTCATAATTCATGTGCTCGTCTTGGAAACAAACATGAACTCATACATGATGCATATACATGAAATTATTTCCCCTTCAAACTTCACACAAACACCAGTGCAAAATTAGGGTTTTCGTATTCCAATGAGCAATTTTAGTAATGAACAAAATGCATTACCTCCATGTGACTGACTAAGAGCGCGAGTCTCTAGTGATTTCTCTTAACTTGTGTATATTCTTCTGATGATTCAAGTTCACAATATTCACGGGTTCATCCCAGCAGCCACACTTCACAATTGAAGAGGACAATCTCTCTCCACCAACGATCTTCAGTCTTCAAAGCGATCGCAACAGCAAGACATTTTCAATCTTCTTGCGAATGAAAGAGCATGAGTCTTCATCCTTCTCCATGCACTGAGTCTTCAAGCTTCACATAGTTTAGTCACTGACTTCAAGGAAGTCACAGTAGCATACCATGGCTTCAATCTTCATGCAAATGAAACAGCATGAATATTCATCCTTCCTTCATCATTCAACAAAGTAGCAAGGTGGCTTCAATAGCTTCAGTCTTCAATACAATCTCAGATTTGAGTACTGATATCTCACCAACAAAAAGGAGCAGTATCCTCACACAGCATGTGCTCTTCTAGTCGGATCTTCAAATTCGAAAGAGAAAAAATGCAGTAATTATAGGTTTATAAAGTTTCAAGATTACAACACAAAACACCATACACAACAGCATATATCTTCCACCGAAGTCTTATATATATCATATATATTAGTCACGGTCCTTTTTACTCAATGTAAATGAAAAATACTTGCTGAATTTTCCCTTTACATCCATGCACAGAAATTAGGGTTTTTGTATTTCAATGAACAATTTTTTTTTACCTCCCCTTAGCTTAATACAAGAGAGCTTCTTGTGATTGAATCTCATTCAAGCTCAGTGCATAGGCATGAGCTCTCACCTCAAGTTCATAGAAAAACAACTTGTGAATGTAGTGTATCGCAGCACCGAGTCTCTCCTCTTCAACAACGTGTTGATTCTTCCAATGTTAGAGAAAATAGTGTGGATTCTTTCACACAATGGACAGCATTAGATGGAGGCCATGAATGTGGTGAGAATGGCTCACGACCCTCTCAAAAACAGTTGTAATCAGAGACTCAAACAAAATATTGCATATTGGGGAAGTCTCGACACCAAAACAGTATTCGCAGTGGAAAAATTTAGGTTTTGTGCAATCGAACAGTCACAAAATATTTTTGCAACAATATTTACCTCCACTCAATGCATGTAGTCTTCAAAGCAGTCACAGCAGCAGTAATACGACTTCAAACTCCACAACTCCATTCACCAGTTGAAACCGCAACTCGATTCATTCAACAATCACACTAATCTTCACGCAAAGGGCGTTCACCAGTACTATCACATCACTCATGAACATTAGAGCAGCCAGCGCATGCACCAATGCATGCAATCTGCAGACTGAGGAAAGCCCAGGGTGCAGATAGCAGCAGAATGTAGACTGTACATGCAGGAGTTATGAATCGCTCTGATACCACTGTTGGGTGAAATAACTCCCGAATTCATATATTTCTACATAGAATGCCTTTATTATTTATACATCTAAGATGACTCTTGGGATCACACATCCGAGAGTCTCTTCATATTCCTAATATTTACAATAACGTATAATCCCAACGAATTATATTCCAACAGTTTCATTGTTTTTTTTAAGTAGTCTGCTTGGTTCTTCCTTGTGATTTACCTCAATTATGTTGTGTGCATTGGATGTCTCTAGCAATGGGTGTTTGTTTTTCTCTCCATATTTTCCCAACATTTATTCCATGCATTCACTCAACTAGGGTTTAGACTTACACTTATTTTTCTAGGTATTTTCCTACTCCGATAAGTGTCCTATCTTCTGCTTGATTTGTCTGACATGTTAAAGTTGTGTGTCCTCAAGAATACCATGTTGGAGCATTGGTACAAGGATGGTATATTCATTTCTCCCTCATGATCCTTGTGAAATGGATGTTTGTCCAATGTGACTACGATGATTCTCTTATGACAATTAGTTGCTTTAGGTTTAATAAGGTGAAAATTATTTAGCTTGTTGTAGGCCATTTAATACAACGAATACATGGCTACTACCGCCACATTAAATTACCTACAACAGGATGAATATTGATCAAGGGCTCCAAGGCAATCATGCAAAAAGTGATCCAAACCATGTGCCCAAAAGTCCATAAAATGAATAAATCTAGGTCCCCTTTTCAAACGGTTAGGAAATAGGAATAATGGATATTTTGTTTAAATAAAAAATACTTATAAGCATGATGAAGAAGGACAAGAATGCTTAAACTTAGGTCAAAATAAATTTTCCTTTATGAAAGAGAAGTAATGAAAGGTGATGGCCTTGTTTTTTTTAAGGGCTGAATCATATATATATATATATATAATTTCTGTTTTTATGGGAATGGGAAAACTTTATGGATAAAAAGTATTATTTTTAATTTTATTGTTATTATTATTATTTCTATTATTATATTGGGGAATAAGAAGTTTATGAAAGATGGGATAGAATGGGGAGGAATCCACTTTGGGAAATCGAAGGTTTTTTTTAAGGGAATAAAAGATGAGGGCTTTGATAAAGGGGGAAGGTTACTTTTTCTCCTCAAATGGCATTGGCATTTTTTTTGCAAGGAGTTTTCTATGGAGGAATTGTTAAAAAATTTAGACATAGGTGCAACAACGATGCTAGCAATGGACGCAATCAAAAAATTAATCGAGGAGACAAAATTGGTCAATTTTGACTGACAATATGAAAAAATACCTCAACATGATGAAACTTTGACCAAGTGTAGCGGGGGTCAAATTGAGACGAAATTTTCCAAATGAAATATGTGCATAATGTGCACTTCGACATGGATGCAATGATGTTAAAATGACATCATGATGATGCATATAGAGATAAATGAAATGCCTCCAAAACTTGATTTTACTTGCCATGACGACACACAGTGCAACTTTGCAAGTTTGTCTCAAGGGTCATACAAAGGTGAAAATGGTGAAACATGATATCAACATGATGGGTGTTTCTCCATGGATGCAATGGTGTAAAAATAATATCATGATGATAAGTGCAATGAAAAATGGCATAAATCGAAACTATACACACTTTCACCATGATGACACTTATAGTTCAAAACTTTCTATGAATGGCACAAATATCAAATGACGTCTTACATGGAAAAAGTGAGTATGTACAGCAAGCGGACATCGCACTGGAGCCGACAAAAAAGATAGAATGGAAAACTAACAAATTTTAGTATGTTACTCTTAGTCATCATGTAGATGTTGAGAATCAATAGTTCCTACATCATACATCAACCAAGTAAATAATGTATCTAAAATAACTATGTCAAAAATAAGAAAATAAAAAATAAACATCATTAGTAGTCCATCAAAATTATTGCATATATATGATGTGGAGAAGTGAAACCAATATGATGCAAATTCCTCCTATTCCTCCCAAGCACCTCGAAGCAATTGTTTAATTTGGTCTAATTGCTAATGTTTTGGGAACAAACACTAAGATTCACTCATATTCAAAACCATAATATCTTAGTATTGGGAAACAACCATATAAATTAGGTTGGATTATACCAAAACATATTACTATTGACCAATTATTTATCTCATTGTATGTTTCTTTTAAAAATAATCAAGGTTGAAAGCCATGTCTCAATATAGAATTCTCGAAGTTGTTGCAAGTTGTACAATTCAATTTGGATTGCAGGGACATACTTAATGTCATATAAGACTATATTGGAATGACTTGGTGCACTAGCATACTAAGAGAGTGTGCAAAAAGGCCCGTTACCATTAATATCACATCATTATTTTTTCTTAAATGTATTCAATTCAAAAAATCATCTACATTGTGTTAAACTCTATTTACAAAGGAAATTGATCTATAATGATTGTAGCTTTCCATGTAATGCAGCCTAGGAGGTATGACTTACATAAGGATCTAACCCATTCCCACATAAATTCCACTAGAGGACAACACCAAAGGAAGTGTTCCAAGGACATGTCTCATCCACACTAAAGGAACTATGTTTTTTGAATTCTTGGGTAAGAGATCCTTTTACCTATTGGTTAGCCCCCCATAATTAAAAACTAAGAAATCATAACTATGAATTATAGGAACAACTTCAAAATTTTCTTCAAACTATGCATCCAAGTCTAATCCTTGGACTTTACTCATCATATTTTATTTAACTAAATTTCCTTCGGCCTATAATAGATCCATAAATAAACACATGTAATATTATACTTGGTGAAAGTTATAGAAAAACCCCATTTCCAATCCTTACATGAGCCTTGGGGGCTTGACTATGCATCTTAAGCATATAATTCTGTAGAAATTAGGCTATGCACTCATTCCTATATAAACTTATTGACAATAGCTAGATTAAATTTTCACTTATGCTCTAGCCAAGGGGTCCACTACCTTGTCTCACTATTGACCAATTCCTTGTCTCACCGTATGCCTCTCTTAAACATTATTGAAGTTGAAATCCATGATTGTTTACCAAAGGTTGTTATTCAATGCAAAAAAAGAGTAAACCACAACAAATAATGATCACTAAATGACAATATATAATTCCCTCCACAATCAAAATTGTTTTATTTCCTCCTATGTCCTTCATATACTTTAAAAAACAAAAGTGCCAACAAATTTTACCTAAATATAGGTGATCAATAGATATTAAATATATTTATCTTACTAGTATTTCTTTCCAATGGGGTAGGCTTGGTAGGTTTTAATATGAAAACCACATTCTAGGCCTCATTAACATTGATGGATTTTGCTATAGATGTCACTAACAACTAATGTTTAAGTTCCAATTTCAAACTAGTCTATGTTAGTCACCAGGGTATTATCTTGGTACATATTCATTCTTTGTATATTTTTATTACTCAAAAAGATGTACAAGTTATCCTTGACATGTCTTAAAGGACAAAGCAAGGATTTAGATAAGGGAAGGAGCCAAAGGCCTAATTTTAAATCTTTAGTTGATTATTCATACAATGCATTTTCACAAAACAATTAAGTTAATTATTATAACACGTTTTTGGGGATAACTCTATAAATTATAATAAAAAGGTCAAATCTTCAAGATTTTAGTTGATTAATTGTAAATCTAGTTAAAGCAATTAAGTGTTAGTATCAAATTCTTGGTGTATGCTATTATTATGTGCCAAATTCCCCAAAAGAGCCTAAACTAACCAAGAGAGAGTACCATGCCTTAAGAATGAAGAAAATTGATGAATAGCAAGCCTCTTGATCAAGGGGGAAACCTCCTTACAATGTATTAAATATGCAATACCGGATGATATGATCCTAAAGCTAGGTATCCCTTATATATATATATATATATATATATATATATATATACATACACACACACACACACACACACACACATATATACATACATAAGCACGTACATACATACACACATACATACACACACACACACATACATATGTATGTGTGTGCGTGTTTGTGTGTGTATGTGTGTCTGTGTGTGTGTGTGCGTGTATTCCATCAAGCCATTCATTAGTCTCCCCAAGCACATACATTCTGGGTGAGCCCAACATAGGAAGGGCACTCTCTCTCCAACCAATTGATAGGGACATCCATCATTCATCCCCTTCAAGTGTGGTCGTCCATCCATTCATCCATATTTTTAAAGGAAGGCCACGTTTATAGAGGAGAATATACCATCCAAGCAAGGCCACGTTTATAAAGGAGCATTTACCATATATAAGGCCAGATTCTAAGAGTATATATATATATATATCCCCCCCCCCTTTTTTTATTGGTGGTTGAAGGACTTAGTGGAGAACTAATTGATGCAAAGAGAAGAGGCATGTTCTTCAGGATCATAATTACCAACAACCTAAATATCACACATCTCCTCTTCATGGATGATATCCTTATCTTTTGTAATGGATCGATCAGGGATGTACATAAGCTTTCAGGTATCTTGTAACTTTTCAGCAAGGCCACATGTATGAGGATGAATGAGCATAAATCTACCCTCACTCCCATCAATATGGAAGAAGAAAAATTGTGAATATCCATAGAACATTTCCCTTTCAACGTCACTCCCTGGAGAATGGCTAAAATACTTGGGTTTCATATTGAAACCAAATAGTTATAGAATGGAGGACTGGAACATGTTGCTGGATAAACTGGAAAAAAGGATCAACACTTGGTGTAATAGATGGTTATTTAGAGTTGGTAGATTAGTTCTGGTCAAATTGGTGCTAGAAGCCATCCCAGTCTATTGGATGTCTCTCATTTGGATCTGAAAGGCCATTTTGGAAAAATCCTGAAAAATCAGTTCTAGATTCCTCTGATAAGGAAAGAATGAAAATTATGTACTTCCTTGGGTGAATTGGGATCATATAGCTAGACCCAAATCTCTAGGCGGTTGGGACCTCAAAAATATCCATATCTTTTCAAAAGCCTTAGCAACAAAATCAGGATGGAGAATCATTTCTACACAAAGCCTTTGGTCCGAGGTTGTTTGCAAAATATACATAGCCCCTGACTTTGTTCTATACTAGATAAGAAACTCTACTTTTCTAAATCCATGACCAGGTACAATTATTTGGAAATCTATCCGCAATGATTTTCCTGTCATAAAAAATGGGCTAGCTTGGAAAGTAGGCAATGACTCTCATCTGCATTTAGGCGTGGATCCTTGTCCTGGAATTCAAAATAAACATATCCTCCCACAACTAATCATTCACCACCTAAATCAAAAGGGGTATTATCATCTTGATCAGATAGCTGACCCCGAGACTACAAATATCTGGCAACAAGGGTGGAAAGGGGTTATAACTCTAGAGCTTCTAGACCTCATGGTCATAGATTGGATCAGATATACAAACAATCTCAAATCTACTCATATCAGGCTCACCAAATCTCTGGATGGGTTCATTTGGGACCATGCAGCACATGGTCTATATACTCCAAGACCGGGTACCATCACTTAATTTCCTTGGTGTCAGAAAGGTATTTGGAAGCTAAATTGTCCTCAAAAATCAAAATTGTTCATGTGGTGTGCCTTGGTAAAGAAAATGCCAATATGGGACAGAATGAAAAAAATATATTTGGAAGGCCCGAGTAGTGCACTTTATGCAAAAATGGGGATGAAAACATCACCCACTTTTTTATATCATGCCCATTCACAAAAAAAAAATGGAATACTTCACAATCTCTTTTGAATACAAATATGGCATGGCAAGGTCAAAATCTGGAGGACGCTTGGAAAACACGGAAAACTTCAAAAAAAATTCCTCTCTAAAAGCCCTGCCTCTTTTACACATATGGGGTACTTGGCTGGATTGAAACACAACCATTTTTCAGGACAAAGCATCTTCTCCAGATATCATTGCAAAATACGGGCTAGATATATTGTCATATTTTCCACAAACCAAGGACACCCCAAGAATATGTATCATCACCAAAGAACAAATAACCTTCACCCAACCATGGGATTATTTCGATGGAGCTTCTCATGATATTATATGCGGGAGATAACAGTCCTTTTCTTATCTCAGAATCGCCACTATAAAATCCAAATGGGCCTAGGGAAGGGAACATACAACTTTGTTGAACTCCTTGCACTAAATCTCCTTCTCTTCTTTGCTTTAGAGAAAAATTCTAGAAACATTTAGATTTTTGGAGATTCTATGGTTGTAATCAATTGGATGAATAAAATTCAAAATTGCAAAATTACAAACCTTGGTCCAATTTTTGAAGAAGTTTGCAAACTTATGGAAAACTTTGAAACCATAACATGTCATCATGTGTACAGGGAAATATACTCTAAAGAAGATAAAGTCTCTAAGGAAGGTCTAAGGATGGAACAAGGTACCTGGAATTTAACAGAGTAAAACACAAGAGAATTCTATGAATTTTATCATAGACCTTTCATAGAATCACAAGGGTAATTCTCATCAGAATATTTACACACAAACTCTGATATTTTGGTTTATTTTCGGGATACTACACAAAAGTTTTTTTGCGGATATATGAGTCATTTAGAAGGCTCGGTTTTTTGTTTTCTTTGTTATGGCACATATAGGAAAAAAGACATGTATACAGGGGCATATTTTCTTTTGATATATATATGAGTATTTTAGAAGGCTCTGTTTTTTGTTTCCTATTATGAATCAGAGTACATAGAGGGAAAAGGACATGTATACAAGGGCATATTTTTTGACAGAAGCACTACTACATGAAGCTGTGAGGCTCAGTTATTATGTACATGTATGCATACATACATTTTATAGATGTAATTTCATTACTATAATAAAATTATGTTTTTTTCTACAGAAAAATGTGTGTGTGTGTGTGTGTTTTTTCCATCAAACCATTCGTGGGTGATCCCAACACATGAATGGCACCCTCTCTCCAACCAATCGATAAGGACATCCATCATTCATCTCCTTGAAGTGTGTTCATCCATCCATTCATCCATCCTTTTAATGGAAGGCCACCTTTATAGAGGAGAATATACCATCCAAGTAAGGCCACCTTTATAGAGGAACATTTACTATATATAAGGGTGGGTTCTAAGAGTATATATATATATATGGAACATTGCTCAAGAAACCCTCAGGTACTTCCCCCTTTTTTTAGGATGGTACCCCATGTAAGCCATCAGCCCTGACTATGGGGCCTAACATAGTGGGGACATTAAGTGAGGCCCTTGCATAGACACCCGAGTATTTGACCCTGAGACCTTCTGCTAGCATAAATAACTCTCAACCACGTGATCTAACCCACTGGGCTATATATATATGAGAGATAGAGAGAGAGAAAGGGTACAATTGCAAATTTAGCAGACCCTACAATTACAATTAAGGTCCTAGATGACCAATAAAGATAATACAAATACAATAATATAACTATAATGTTACAATATATAGGGATTAAGGTTCCCCTCCCATTTAAACAAGTGTGATCCTCAACAATTGATTAATTATGGGTGTATAAGCCTGAACAACTCATCTTCCCATATTGCTTATTTTCTTGGTAGGTTCTTCCACTTGATGAGTTAATCAAAAATTGATTGCTTTCACAGTTTCTTGGTCCTTGTATCAATGATTGTTTCAGGTTCTAGTACCGATTTCCCTTCTTCATCAATCTATGGTAAAGTACTTTGGACTACAATCTTGTCACCAAACATGTTTTCTAAGTAAGACACGTGGAATACTAGATGTACAAGTGAAGATGGAGGCAAATCCAATATGTGAACCATACTTCCAATCCTCTGCAACACCTTATAGGAAACATAGTACTTGGGTGCTAATTTATTGTCCTTCTTTTGCTACTTGAGGGACATCTATTTACATGGTTGTATCCTAAAAAATACTCAATCCCCCACTTCAATTTTCCTTTCACTATGATGTTGATCTGGTTATTGTTTCATCCTATTTAGTGATATAACCAAGTTATCTTTCAATAGTTGTAGAATCTCTTGTTGGTCCTTTATGTGATACTCTACTGCTTAGACCTTAGATTTATCTTTTAGGGATGATGTTATGGAAGGAGGAGGATAACCATAAAGTGTCATAAATGGTGACATTATTTTATGAAGTATGGAAATATGTGTTAGGATTATTAATCCTTCCTTGTCCAATTTGGTCATATGTCTAAATCGGGAGTCCATCCAGTCTATTTATAGTCATTAGCACCATTGGGCCAACTTGACCTAATTGGGGCACATGTTTCAGTTACTAAAGTGCGGGGAACACTAATTGAGGCTCACTGCCACTTATTGCACTTAATTGCATAAGTTTAGGAGCCTCCTAGACCAATACCTACAATTTAGGAAGCCACTGGGAGTGCCGAAACCAACCAAGGTCAAATCACTTCAGTTAATGACTAGTCAAGCTAAGTTAGAAGTCAGTTACATTCAGTTCAAGTCCTCCACGTTCAGTTAGCACTAGGTTTACTTGACTGCACACATGTGGGGCACATTTGTCACCTACCACAGTCAGTTAACCATTGGTCAACACTGAATGTAACACTTGAGTTGTGTTTTAGAGCTCCGATGAACTCCGGTTATGGTTTAGACAAGGTCAGTTAACCACTGAGTCCTCCGATAATGATTTAGACAAGGTCTTGGTTACCTACAGTCAAGTAGAGTCTAATCAATTCAAACTTCCTCATGTGGATTCGAATTGCTTGTGGCTATTAAATCCATTTTACTTCATTGTAATTATCATCTAATTACTCTTTGATTAATGAAAAGCATTCATAGCTGCAAGCCATTTTTTGCACTGTTTCATTCTTCAATAACTGAGTAAATTGTGTGATCTATCATGTGAGTTGTGTGTTTGTCTACAGATCTATGTGCTCAATTTAATATGGTATCAGAGCCTTGGTGGACAAGGCACTTCTCCTCCTCAGATCTCCTACTGGATCATTTTTTATTTTTATTTTTTGCAGGTACAACTTCGAAATGAATTCATCAGTTCCTCTTCTCACCCGATCCTCAGACTATTATGAATGGAAGGTGAAGATGATTGGATTTATGAATAAGAAACATATATTTTGGGTGTCTGATGGATTCGATAGAAATTCTTTTGAAAGTGAAAATGACTGGCTAAATGCAAAGGATGCAGCTTTTGAAATAATGAAACTGGCTCTTTCTCCTAGCATGCACTACCTCAGTAGATCTATTAAAGATCCACAGGAAATCTGGACAAGATTGGATAGAAACTTTGGAATTATTTATGAGGATCATAATAGCACTTTGGAGAGCACATCCAGCACCATAAGCATCCTTGATCCAAAAATATCGGCCTCCACTCTCTCCGATGAAGTTATTCAAGATAACGAAGAAGCAGAAGCTTCTACACAGTCGATTCGAATTGAAGACAGTCTCCATGCAGTGACTCCTTCTCCTGATGCTCCGAAAGTTCATGAGATCTCTGATATCTCATCTTCTCATATTGCTGAAATAGAAGAAGACATTCAAATCTCTGATATTGAATAAAAATTCTGCTGCACTTCCATGCAAACATTCACCGGTGATTTTCCTTTAAATTCTGTGCAAAATTTACCAGTAATTGCTTCTGAAAGTGAAGAGAAATTTGATTTTTCTCCTTCTAATGTTGCTGCTGGTGTGCAAATATGTGATACATTGGATATTTTGGAAGAAATATCATATTACCAGAGTGATCCATTCGCTCCCCATGATCTAGTTTTTCCAGCAAACTCCTGCAAGATTGCATGCACCAAAATTCAGAATTTTGAAGAAGAAGAAAGTTGTGCATCGACCGTCTCGGTTAACCATTTATTTGAATCTGATATTAACCTTATTGGATCTGATATGATCTTATTTATATCTGATATGATATTTCTTGGTTTAATATATCAAATTCATAATCTTTCAGTACCGCTTGTAGCTGTTCTCACCAACGGTGTGAAGAAACAAGCACTGCAAGTCTCCTACAAAACTGTTGCTGGGGATTTGATTCCATTTCACAGTTTTGGATATATTTTGAACCTGTTTAGATCTGATTTAATTTCTGATCTTATATTATTTGGTTCATATTTTAAAATTCAAAAGCTTTCAGTCATGCTTGTAGCTGCTCTCACCAATTTCGGTGTGAAAAATCAAGTACCGCACTTTCTCTTCAAAACTGCTGATGGGGATTTGGTGTTAGTTTCCTCATATGAGGTTGCTGATATTTTATTATGTGATTCATTATATATTTAAGAAGCTATTTCAGACTATGGAGCTCAAGCATTCGCTCTCAACAGTCCCAGTGCTTCTCTATCATTGATCACATGCTCATCTCCTCACAGAACTAGTAAAGAGGAAGATTTTCTGCATCCGTCTGGACACCTGCTCCTAACACTTGGGGTTATTATTACCACTCATGGTTTGCTGTTCATGGATGAAACATATCAGTTTCTTGAGTTTTCTTCACATTCTCTGAATTCTCAAGAACCTTTCCTCACTTTTCAGTTGACTTCAGTTGCTCTACATGGGTCCAGTCTTCATCCGGCAGCTGTCTATATTTCTGATTTAGTTGAGCATATCATTCTTCTTCCAAAGAGGAAGATTCCTCCAAACATAATTATGGAGAGGTTCACATGCCAGGCCCTAGGATACCTGTGCACAGAAGAACCAGATTGATCCTGATTCTACCTGCTTAATTAGAAGGGGGGGTTTTTTCCCATGTGGTTTTTCCCCGGCACCTTGTTTTTGAGCAGTTTATTTACTTTACTTGATGTAATGGGTGACCTATGGTCTTAGTTACCAGGGACCACAGATTTTCCAAGTTAGCATTCAGGGGGGGTGTTAGGATTATCAATCCTTCCTTGTCCAATTTGGTCATATGTCTAAATCGGGAGTCCATCCAGTCTATTTATAGTCATTAGCACCATTGGGTCAACTTGACCTAATTGGGGCACATGTTTCAGTTACTAAAGTGTGGGGAACACTAATTGAGGCTCACTGCCACTTATTGCACTTAATTGCATAAGTCTAGGAGCCTCCTAGACCAATCCCTACAATTTAGGAAGCCACTGGGAGTGCCGAAACCAACCAAGGTCAGATCACTTCAGTTAATGACTAGTCAAGCTAAGTTAGGAGTCAGTTACATTCAGTTCAAGTCCTCCACATTCAGTTAGCGCTAGGTTTACTTGATTGCACACATGTGGGGCGCATTTCTCACCTACCACAGTCAGTTAACCATTGGTCAACACTGAATGTAACACTTGAGTTTTGTTTTAGAGCTCCGATGAACTCCGGCTATGGTTTAGACAAGGTCAGTTAACCACTGAGTCCTCCGATAATGATTTAGACAAGGTCTTGGTTACCTACAGTCAAGTAGAGTCTAATCAATTCGAACTTCCTCATGTGGATTCGAATTGCTTGTGGCTATTAAAGCCATTTTACTTCATTGTAATTATCATCTAATTACTCTTTGATTAATGAAAAGCATTCACAGCTGCAAGCCATTTTTTGCATTGTTTCATTCTTCAATAACTGAGTAAATTGTGTGATCTATCATGTGAGTTGTGTGTTTGTCTACAGATCTATGTGCTCAATTTAATAATATGTGTTGTACCACCATTTTGTTGAGGGAAACCACTTGACCCATTGTGTTTGTTTATCATATGCAAAGAAACAAACATACCCTTATAGGAATTTATCACAATCTTAGTTCTTGCATCAGATCGAGGATGGTAAGAGGATCTATGAGCCAACTGAGTACCCAAACAAGAAAATATTTACTACCAAAATATACCAGTGAAAATTGGATCTCTATCACTTACAATAATCTTGGGTATTCCAAGTAGCTTCTAAACTAATTCCATGAATGTGGAAACTATTATATTTGCTTTAAATGGATGATAAATAGATAAGAAATAGGTATATTTTATGATTACATCCACTATTACCCGGATATCTATCACCCCTTTTGACTTTGGTATACCTATGATAAAATCCATTGAGACCTCTTCCCAATGTTGATTTGGTATTACTAATGTTTGTAGAAGACCAGGTGTCTTGATTGTCTCTCCTTTTTTTGTTGGAAAAACAAACATTCTGCCACAAACTTTTAAACATCATTTTTAAGACCTTCCCAAAAAAAAAATACTTCTTGACCTTGTGATATGTTTTCAAGAAACCTAATTTTCCTCCTATATGAGAAGTGTGGAATTCCAAAAGGGCCTTTTGTTTGAGTTGAGAATTCTTACATTAATATAGGCGTTCTTGGTACCATAGTGAATCATTATTCCACACAAATTTATTTAGTGAACTAGGCCTAGTATTCTTGTAGTTGTTGAATTATCTTGTGTTCCTTCTAATCATGTTTCCATTACATCCTTGCTTCTTCTACCCAATCATACTGAATAATGGAAATAGAAAAAAGTAATCCCTCAATGTCATCTGTTTTTCTTGAAAGTGCATCTTCCACCACATTTTGTTTTCCTATTTGTAGATAATTTCAAAGACATAACCTATTATATCTGTAACCCATTTGCGTTTCTCTTATGAATATAAACTTTGTTCCAAGAAATAGTTAAGATTTCCATTATATGTTCTTACCTTGAAGTGTCTTCTTATTAGGTTATGATGCCATTTCTTAATTGCAAGTAATATGGCCAACATTTCCTTTTTCATAAATTGGTTTTAGTAAGTTTTTTCCTTAAAGTTGGAAGCTTTCAAAGGAAAGTGACTTCCTTCTTACATAAAAAAATGCATATATGACATGCCTTGAAGCATCACATTCCACTATAATTGTTTTTGTTAAGTCAAGTGTGGCTAAAACCGGAGTTGTAAACACATCCACTTTAAGTTTTTCAAAAGCTAAAATTGCTTCTTGAGTCCAAGAGAATGCTTCCTTTTTTAGTAACCTTGTTAGAGGTGTTGATATTTTACCATGATTTATGGTGAAATTAAGATAGTATCATGTCAATCTTGAGAATCCTCTAATATTCTTCATGGTTTTGCGAACTGTTCGGTTCATGATAGCCTTAATTTTGTTTGGGTCCACTTTGACTCCTTTGTTAGATACAATATGGCGCAAATATTCCACTTCCTAAACCCTAAAGGCACAATTAGATGCTTAAGATATAGTTGGGTCTCCTCCAATTGTTTTAAAACTCTTTCAACATGGTGTACATGATTTTTCCAATATTGACTATATATTAGTATATCATCAAAAAATGCTAACACAAATTTTCTTAGGAAGGGTTTAAAAATATAATTCATCAAGCTTTGAAATGTGGAAGGTCCTTTGGTAAGGCCCAATGCCACACCAAAAATTCATATGACCTTGATGTGTTTTGAAGGATGTTTTGGAGTGTATTATTTCCTGATATTGATTTGATGATATCCAGCATGAATATCCACTTTGGTAAAGAAAATTCCCCCCTCTAATTCATCAAGTAATTCATCGATGACAAGAATAAAGAGCTTATATTTTATGGTCGTCTTATTGAGATCTATGTAGTCTAGACACATAAGCCACGAGCCTTCCTTTTTATGAACCATTTCCATTGGTGTAGAGAAAGAAATTTGGCTAGGTTAAATGATGCCTACAGCTAACATTTCTTGAACCATTTTTTCAATTTCACATTTTGGTCATGTGGGTACATGTAGGGTCTAATGTTAGGTGGTACACTACCTGGTTGCAATTGAGTAACATGGCCATGATATCTAGTAGGTGGAAGTACTTTAGGAATTTCTATAAATACCTTGGAATGTATGTCAATAACTTGTTGGAGATCCACTGTGATAGAGGGCATTGAATTTTTCACATATAGCGAGCACAATTGTGTAATTATTCCACAATGTCCATTTTTTAGAATTTTTGTCATGTTATTAGAGCTTATAAATTTAAGGTGTTTCCCTTTAGTATCTCTAAGTTCAATTTTCTTTCCTTTTGAAGAGAATCTTATGAAAAGTTCCTGAAAAATAAGAGACATTGTTCCCAAAAATTGTAGCCACTAGAACCCCGGCACAACATCAACACATCCATTTGGATTGCAATCATTGGACCATCCAATAAATATACCCCCCCATACTAAGCTTAATTCCTCAAAATTTCCTTGAACAATTTATGGTACCTCCATTTGCAATCATTACTTGAAATTTTGGTGTTGGATATACAAAGCAATTAAGAAGTTAGTTGTGGGAGCTACCAAAATCAATCATCATTGTTACCTTTTTGTTTTTAACATATAATTATATCTTGAGAGTTTGAGGAGTGTTAATTCTAGCCAATGCATGGCAAGATATGGTTGGAGTAGTAACTTCTAGATTTATTTTTGGGGTTTGTTCTGGTATTGGATCATCTTCCTCTTAATAGTCTAAGTAGAATAATTTCTTCTCATTTCACTTATTCCCTTTACTATAATTGATGTCACAATAGAAACATAATCCCTCTAATATTTTTTCTTCCAATTATTGAGGTGTAAACCTTGTGGGTTTATTATGGTTCGGGGAGGAAACACTTCCCTTTCTATAGGTGTTAATAGTATCCCTTCTAGTAGTCACATTTTTAGTTTCAACTTTCCTTTCCAAACTAAAATCATTCTCAAATTATTTAGGTTAAAAGAGACCCACCTCATGTTGAATGATCTCCTTTAAAGTTCCCATAAAGAGATCCAACAAATTATCCTAGGGAATGTTCTTCACTATAAGACTCAACTTCTGAAACTGCTTAATGTGTTCTACAACTGGGCCTTTTCTCTTAATATTTATTAGTTGGATTAAGAAGGTGTTACTAGTAATATACCCATGATTTGATATCAATTCGTCCGTAAATATAGGTCAATATATAATAGATTATCTTTTATGCTCACAAAGCCATTGGTACTAGACAATTTGATCAAGTTCTAAATATAAGTATGCAATAGTTACCTTTTTTAAAGTTAGAACTTGGTGTAGATCGAAGAATTGATCCATCTAGAATATCCATGTTAACGGATCATTACCATCAAACTTTCTCATATCAATCTTGGGAATGAAGTAGTTCTTTGTCCCAAAGTTGAACCCGTGACAATATGATGAACAGTCAGATGTTGGGGTCCTAAGGGGGGTCATATATGGGGTTATGACTTTGAAATTATCTACAAAAGAGGAAAAAAAATGTGGTGGAAGATGCACTTTCAAGAAAATAAGATGATATTGGGGGATTACTTTGTGTTATTTCCATTATTCAATCTAATTGGGTAGAACAAGCAAGGACAAATTGGGAACAAGATCATAAGGCATGCAAGATAATTCAACAACTGCAATAAGACCATAGCTCACTAGATAAATATGTTTGGATGATTCACTACAGTACCAAGATTGCATATATTTATGTAACAATTATCAACTCAAACATAAGATCCTTTTGGAATTCCACACTTATCTTATAGGAGGATATCTGGTGTTCTTGAAAACGTATCACAAGATCAAGAAGGATTATTTTTAGGAAGGTATTTGTTGGTACCAGAATCTGGGCCCATCAAAATTTGTAGATTCCCTCACCACACATTTAAATATATAAAAAAATGGCACCTAGCAACAAGGGACCAACAGTCAAATAAATTCCATATTTGAAGGTTATTGCTCGACTGTTCCAATACATTAAAACAAAGGATTACTATTTTTATCATTCCTAGAATCAAATAACATCCTAAATCTTCAAGATCCCGGTGAGCATTTTTACATTCAAATCACGGAGTGATATCTAATATTCAAGAGAAAAAGATAAAGAAGCAGGGCAAGGTGCTACCAAGTCAAAGTATTATGTTTTATCTGTTTTAGTCATTTTATTTCGGCATGGATTGTGAGGAGCTGGAAGTGAATTTCTGAAGACCAAAAGATGTTTTTTTCAAGCACGAGACCATTCACAAAATCCTCTCTCATTTTTAAAACATGTTTCATGTTTTGGAAGATTTGACTGGATCTTCACAACTTATTTTTCGAGAATTAAAACATTAAATGATTTATTGTTTTAGTCACAAAATTTGTGCGTGATTTCCAAGAGTTTGAAGAATTCTTTTTGAAAACCACAAGAGGTTTTTGTCAATAACATGCCCATCCCCAAAAAATTATCTCTCAGGTTTTGTACATATATGTTGGATCAGGAGATATGGAGGGATCTTTGAGACCCATATTTCATAATTTTGCCAAGCTATTTTTTGCAAAAACACTTGATCAATCTTATCTCCTGTTTTTTGGGGATCTTGAAATCAAGTGTTTGAATACCTTGAGGATTTGTTGCATAATATCTATAAATAGATAGAATTATTATTCCTTATTCAATCACATGTGGTGATTTTTGATACTTCTTTCCATGACCGAGGTTGTAGCAACATATTTGACACATATTTGTCTCAAATTTGGAGTTTCAATTGCCAATTTTCATGACGATAATCAGCAATTCGAATTAGATTCCTTGATTTATTGATATTATGGATAGATTGCACTCCAAAAGGATTGCAATATCAAGTTTACTGAAAAATCTATATATTTTATCATTAGCAATGTAAAGGGGAGAGTTTAGTTTAGAGGCTCGAGAGAGAGATGTAGAGGCAGTTTTGGATGTATGAGTGAATTTGTAAGCCTAAGGGGCATTCTTCCATGTAAACACTTTTTTATTAAAAACTCGTGAGATTTGTTTATCAACAAGTTAATTTTTTTGTCTATCATTTCTTTATTTCCTCTTGTTTGGATAAATTATATACATTGAGTGTCAATGGTTGCACATGAATGAGAGATTCTCGAGCAACAAAGTATTTGTTGTGACTGCTTGTCATTTGTGTATTTTGTTCAAGCATATTTAAATCCATTTTACAGAGATTTTATCTGTTTAGTGGATGTTCTACTTTATGTTACCTTCTATTTTCTTCCATTTCCCATCATCTGATAATTCAACTTGATTTCCTTCGATGTACAAAATGTCTATGAATCCATGCCCAATAGTGTATCATTGATCTACAATTTTGTTGTTTCTCTCTCCTTGAATTTTGTTGATCCATATTCTATATCCAAACTATCTAAAAACCAAGCATACATATAAGATGTGAGCAAGCCATGCCCTCTCAGTAGTCGGAGTGCATCTTTTAGCACAAACAGTCTTAAAATGATCTTCAAAAGTTGTGGAAGAATGTTTTGATTTCCAAGAAAGCAAAGTAGAGACAATAAATCCACTATGTCTTTTACAACCATTAGACATACCAATTCAGCATTGGGAAGAGGTCTCAAAGGATTTTATCGTGGTTTTAGCAAAGTTAGAAGGAAAGACATTCATCATGGTAGTAGTGAATCGACTCACAAAATATGCCTAATTATTTTGTTTCCTCACCCAAAAATATTAAAGACTCATTTTACGGATCTCAATATATCTAATAAAATCATTTCCAAATATTTTGTAACTTTTTTCAGAAGAAAAAGGGGCGTTCCTTGATATTCAATAGTGAATCAAAGGTAACTTTTACATAGTCTTGATAATAAGTCAGTCCAGAAAAGAGTGGAGATCGTAAGTATCAAGATCGTAAGTATCAAAAAATTTCCCAAGGGGAGGTACGAAACCCACAATATCAAGATAACTGAAGTAGAAATACTGTTGGGCCGAATTAATGTCATTTTAATTCTGTTGTAGTATTTGCCCAGCCATTTAATTTGTCAATCCGAGGTTCATAGGCTTACGAAGCACCTGCAAAGTATATGCAATACTGAAGTGAAATTAAGCCAATCTAACCCCCCATGAAATTAAGACTAATCTAATCTAACCCCCCTTAAACTGAAACACGCAATTGCTAATCTAATGCTGGAAGATGAAACACATGGCTGAAAGTAAATTGCATAAAAGAAAGACAACATATGAAGAGCAACAAGACAACACATGTGAGTTCACATCAACAATAAAGCAATCCGAAATTTACATCACAAGAATCAATCATAAATCATGAAGGCATCAAACCAAGATTATGAACAAAAGCTAAGAATTTCCTTCTCCATATTACAAAGTCAAGACTAACTTCTACAATCTACTATTCTCTAAGATAATCTAAGATCTAAAATATTCTAAGATAATATCCCATTACAAATGAAGAGAGAGCACTCTCTTTTATACATGAACTTCTTTGAGAATAAGATAACCATCTCATAATGAGAGATCCATTATTCACTCAACCACTCAACTACTTTCCTATTATTACAAGATATGACCCCTTCAAATCCCCCACATATCTTTCACAAATTCTCCACATGTCTCTCAACCAAATCTCCATGATATTCTCCTTGGAATATTCTTTGCATAACTATCTCCTTGAAATGGTGGAGGAGATATACGTGAAGTGTTTTCTTTGAATTAATCCTTAACATATTCCTACACATTACAAAGCTCATCCATATTTTGAGATATTAGTGAAAAACATGTTAATTTTCTAATATGCAATCATAAATTCACTTATAATACTAAAAATAAATGAAGTGGAAATAATAAGGTGAAACCCACATATATGTATGGAAATGGTATGATAAAAGGTTAATGGGACGATGAAATGTGAGGAATAGCGGAAGATAAAGTGGATGAAAAAGAGACATTTCTGCGTCCCAACATACTCCCCAACTGAACTTGTTGCATGTCCTCATGCAACCATGTATGGCTCTTCTCAAGAACTTTTGGCATATAAACTTTGGCTTTTATTGATGATGTCTTTCTAATAATGAATATTTCCGGGGTGTGAAATACATGAGTAACAACTGGCATTTCCTTATGGTTGGTTCTTGTGTGACAACCATGAATATAAAGAATGTTGGTTCTTATGTTAACAACATTCATTTCATGATGTGAAATGCATGAGTAACAACTAACATTTTCCTTATGGTTGGTTCTTGTGTGACAACCATGAATATAAATAATGTTGGTTATTGTGTTAACAACATTCATTTCATGATGTGAAATGCATGAGTAACAGCTGACATTTTCCTTACGGTTGGTTCTTGTGTGACAACCATGAATGTAAAGAATGTTGGTTCTTGTGTTAACAACATTCATTTCGTCATTTGTTTTCTAGCTGCATAATAATTTAACCATACACTCACTGAAAATGATAAGCTATTAATGTGCATAGAAAGCATCATTGTGCATAAGAAATCCTTTTCTTTATGAATCATGCCAATATGTATATCAATGTGTATGAAGCAAAGTGCAATAGAGGATTTGTCCGAAAAGAAATGCTTGTGAATTGTAAATGAGATGAAAAATGGGTGATGGTGGTGAAAAGAATGGAATGATAGTAGTGAGTATGTATTGAATATAGTTCCCCCTCCCCAACTGATGTGGTTGGATGTCCTCATGCAACCTAGCATGGGCTGTGAAAGAAATGGAGCATGGTGAGGGAATTTTCCAAATTATTCATTTCTAGTATGTAAGGAATTGCATGATTAAAGTTTAGAAAACAACATACCCCCACTTACCCAAAAAGTAGATGAACGATGCAATAAGAATGTAGTTGATGCCGCTGGATCGTGGAATGTGTCACTGCTATAGTGGCTGTAACTTCTAGGTCATGGGTAGTAAAGGAATCAGAACTGCTACTGCTGAATAATGGAGAATATGTCACGGCTGCTAGATAAAAATGTAACTGTAAATGATGTTGCGGCTGTAACTGCTAGAACTGCTATAATGTGAAGTGGAGGAGTCTGAACTGCTACTGATAAATAATGGAAAATGTGGAAGACAGAAAGTGGAACCGTGGTACACTCATAGATCTGAAGTCATGTTTCTACAACTACTGATGGAGTCATGAACTGCTGCTGATAAATAATGGAAAATGTGGAAGGCAGAAAGTGGAACTATGATACACTCATAGATCTGAAGTCATGTTTCTGCAACTGCTGATGGAGTCATGAAAAAGAATGTATAGTCTTCACCCGCTACAAAACCCAGTGGTACAATTCTAGTCATGCAAATAAATGTGTCGAGGTCGAGCATGAAGATAAATCATTGGATTATTGGCCATTGATGAATGCCATTAACCAATGCGAGGCAACTCACCAATGATTTCAATGAGTGCCAAGGTACCTAAGTACATCTTGCGAAGTGTGAATAGATGTACTGATGTTGAGCCACTTGCAAGATCTGACGATCAAGGGACATTGATGAATTCCCATGATTGTCAGCGAGAGAACTTGCCATTAAGGCATGCAAACCTCTAGGTACTCAATAATGAACTCTAGTCTGTATCCCAAATAAGGTGATGAGGTCAATGGGGAAAGACTTGTTGAAAGGTGGACCTTAACTCGAGTTGGTATAAAAAGATTGGTAGGACTATCAGTGAAAAGATCTCAGAGTCAAATAGTGGATATGGCAAGGCTATGTAGTCATGGAAAGGGAGCTGGTTTTATTCAGAAGGCAAACTAGAATGGAAAAATGAATTGAAAAATATAAAGGGATGTATGCAACTCAGAAAGATATGTATGTGTGAAGTCATGACAGATAAAGCGATGGAAAGTGGACTTCAAGACATGGATGATGAAGG